>JANZLH020000035.1:1719240-1732842 GCA_026770325.2 Erythroxylum fimbriatum | reverse complement strand
ATTATGCATGAACAGTCCTAAGTCATTCCAATCCATCTCATCCGATGCCAAATTTACTATTTTACCCTTCCAGTAGGAGTTGGGATGTTACATTTTTATTTCAAAATTTCGCTTCTAGTTAAATGTATTCTTTAGCATAAACTCTTATTGCAATACTTATGAGGTCTTGAAATTTTATTTTTCTTTCTATTTGATGCTTTGATGTAATTATTCTTTATTATATGATGAAATTATAACATTTTAAGTACTTTGTATTTTCTTTAGTTTTATACAATGTTATGAATACTGTACCGGACTCGGTACCAGATTAAGCTCTGGAACGGAACTGTACCGGTACCGATTGGTACCGGGTACCGTTTCGGGAAAATTTTTAAATTTATGAAATAGTCCATAAAATTTTTAAAAATTATAAAATAGTCC
Organism: Erythroxylum fimbriatum; assembly: GCA_026770325.2. Taxonomy (NCBI): domain Eukaryota; kingdom Viridiplantae; phylum Streptophyta; class Magnoliopsida; order Malpighiales; family Erythroxylaceae; genus Erythroxylum; species Erythroxylum fimbriatum. Next base: position 1,732,422 of record JANZLH020000035.1, on the reverse strand, counting down.
ATATTGGTATATTATACAGTTGTACTGTATGCTTTACTAGTTTACTATTTACAGCCCTTATTTCTGATTTTTCATTCCAACATTTACTCACATCCCGTAGGAATAAAAGTTCAAAATTATTTAAGATTCATTCAAATTTTGTCATTTCCTATTTTATCTATTACCGATAATCAGACAACTAAAATTTTGTCATTTCCTATTTCCACTTCTTTATTTCTGGTTACTAAACAATACTTTAAGAAGACTTTAAAGTATGTCTTTCAAGAATTTTAAGTGATCAATCTTCTCCGTATGACTAAAAAAACTTCATAAGTATATAAAATAGACCGATCAATGTAATTAATTTTAATTTATGATTTTATTAAATTAAAAATAAAGTTATTATTAACTTAACTTTAACTTGGAGCCTTATAAATGATATTGTGACAAATTTTTTATCACAACTTAGGTGATAGAGTCGTTACTAATTAACTTTTAATTATTTTTTAGTCTATAATTTTCTAAAATTTAAAATTAAATTATTATTATTATTATTATATCTATCTAGATTTGAGGCGTTACACAAATTATACCCAAAACCTTCCATTTCTTAGATACGATATAATGTTCCTTTCTCTAAATGCAATTAACCATTTCTTTCTTGTTGGCATTACGACTGTAATGATTGTGAACAAATACTCGACTATTATGAGATGCCAATTGGTAAAGCACTGACTTAGAAAATTGGAAAAATGGTCCAAATTGTATTAAGTAGTATGTTTTTTTTTTCTTGGAATAACAAAACGTACCTAACCATTTTCTATATATGTATGAACACATAAGGAGGAAAAAAAAGAGATGATTTCCAAGTGTTTATGCCTACTTGACTAGAAGAGACATACAACCAATTCTTAGAAGAAGAAAAATACAAACACAAAATAAATTTTAAAGTTGCGAATTTTTCAAAAATAAATTTTAATATTTACAATTTATTTAAAATAAAACTTAAATAAACAAATCTAAAATTTATTAATTCAGAATAAATTTAATATTAAAAATAATATAAATTATTTTAAAATTAAATTGTATTTTTATTTATAATTAATTTAAATAATATTACTTAATGACCTTTGGTAAAGATAAACTTTGTGGTGGTGATAGAGGTGGAGGAGAGGCCTTTGGTGGATTTCCGAATAGCGACGAAGTCAGCGGTGGAGCTGTGTTTTGGCATTAGAAGGGAGCTCGGTGTTGTATTTGTTATTTTGTTACTAGCGGTGAGGGTGAATTTTGAAAAAAATTCAGATTTTGGACAGGGTTTTGATTTTGAAAATTAGGATTTGATTTTTAATTAAATTCAAAAATATTATTATAATTAAATTAATACTTATTAATTTCAATTGTGAATTAAAAATAATTATATTTTTGAAAATTAAATTATTTTAATAAAATTTATGTCATGTTAACCTAATATGACATGTAACTGATCGAAATTTAACTATATTCAAATTTTCTATTAAAAAGAAAATTACTAGAAAGAAATATGCATATCTATATAACAAATTTTCAATAATAACGGGAATAAGTCAAATAACAAAATTATGCATAAATTTTAAATTTAGCAATTGAATCAAATAAGTATAATGGCATCTTTATTATGTAATAAAATATACCCTCTTAATCATTTTAAAATGAATAACTGAAATATTTATTTAAAATAATATTTTAATAAATTGAATTAAGTTTGTGCTTTTAAATTTCAAATTTATTTTTTAAAAATTAAATTTCAATAACTGATATTAAAATTAAATAATTTTTAACTTTTTTTTCTCAAATTTATGGAATTAGGTTTTCTCAACCTTAATCATCTGTTATAGATGATTATTTATAGAAATGCAATCCATTGCATGCACGTGTGTGCATATGTATAATGTATGTATATTTTTTTCAAAAGTCAAAGTGATTCGTATTACAATTTCAACATATGTTTCACACTTTCACTACCTACCTTTTTATAATGGTCTCCAGTGCCTTGCCTAGACTAATTTATCATTTGTAATGATAAAGAGTTTGAGAATAAAATAACACTCTTTTAGGACAAGTGTAGACCACTTAGTATTAGGTTCATGACTGAGATTGTAAAAGAAAGCTTGCAGTATCGTACTGGAACAAGTCGGCCATTAAAATAGTTGGAGACATGATCTATACAGGAAAAAGTTGCATTACACTTTGCAAGTGGGCGCATATGGGACAAGAATAGGAGACTTTAAACATGGTCATCGATGATGAAGCTCACATGGATTGGAGTTGACTACAGAACAGGAATCAACATTGTTCTAAATTTTATTTAATTAATTAATTATAATATTTTAATTAATTAATGAATTATATTTTAATTAATTATATTGTTATTAATTAGTTATTAATAATATTTTAATTAATAGTTTTTGGAATCAAATCAAGTGAAGCACAAGAGAGTGAGAAATGAAGTAATCCAAAAAATGAAAGAGCAAAAGAGCAAGACACTACCTTAAGCTTCAATATAATTGAATTTCTATACTTGGAGGAGTGAATTCAATTTATAAATAAGATGGGTTTCAATTACATGCATGAATTGAATTCATTCCATTTTTATGTTTTCAAATAGCTAAATTATATTTGAATTCAATTCAGTCCTTTCTAAACGGGTTGCTAATGATGGTGGCTCTTTCAGAAGCTGACCCAACAAGCAAAAGAGTTTAAAGCCGATAATGACATCATCCCATTAAAGGTCTGCAAACCCATTTATAGATCTTGACAAAAACTTACTCGGGAGAAGAAGAGTGGACGCTTGCGAGAGTGAAGCCCGACGAGAGAAGAAGAGTGGACGTCCGACACAGAGAACCGACGAGCGAAGACCAGCGTGAGGAAAAGAGGGGATGTCGGAGGCGAAGCCGTCGGAGATGGACAGACAATGACGATGAAGGAGAGGGGTATTTTCGGATCCAGCGAGTTTCGTTGTTCGGAGTCAGAGACAGAGCTCATATGTCCGTCGGTTTTGGAATTGACATTATATTTCTGACTTTGTACACCGGAAGCAGTGGACAGAAAGGGGGAGTTGACAACCAAACACTGCCGGATGACAAGATTTTAATGTCCTGTCCACTGTCCCCACTCACGAGGACAGTAACCAAACGGGGGGTAAAGGTAGGTGGAGAGCTTAGATGGAGCAGTGAGAATGCAAGAGAAGTTAGGTTTAAAGAATATTTGAATTAATGATCCATACGGTTATCTTAGGCAGAGGATCACGAGGACAACAGAAATAATACTCTAATAATATATTTTATCTTTTACTTTCAATTTTTTATTCTGATTTATCCCATCTTTTTTAAGAATAAAAGTTCAGAATTATTTAAAATTTATTCAAATTTTGTTATTTCCTACTTTATCTATTCATTTTTATTCCCACCTCTTTATAACTAGTTACTAGGTAATACTTTAACAAGATCTTAAAATATGTCTTTTAGGAATTTAGACTGATCAATCTATTTCGTATAACTTAAAACTCAAATGGGATCATGAATATTTTTTAATGCGCAAGATCGTTAAAGAACAGCAAGTACCGAATATACTCATATTTTTATAATGAGAAAAAAAGATAAAAAAAGAAACTTTTATAAGTATATAAAATAGACCCATCAAAGAAATTAATTTATTAATTAAATTTAAATTCATGATTTGATTAAATAAAAAATAAAGTTATTATTAACTTAGCTTCCACATGGAGCCTTATAAATGACGTGACAAAATTTTGATCATAACTTAGGTGACAGAGTCATGTGAGGAATAAAAAAACTTTTAGTCCGAGTTTATATTGAAAGTGAAAAGGGATCCTATATTATAAATTAAATCTTGACAAAGATATTAATAATTCTAAAAAGGAAGAATATGAATAATTTTAAAAAGAAGATATTGTGACATATAAGAGTTGTGTGTGACTTAAATAAAAGAATTGAGAATTTTTATAAGCTTATAAAAAAATTACTAATTAACTTTTAATTATGTTTGACTCTATAATCTACCGAAACTTAAAAATGAATTATTATTATATATATCTAGATTTGAGGCATTACACAAATTATACCCAAAACTATCCATTTCCTAGATATGATATAATATTCTTGTCTCCAAATGCAATTAACCATTTCTTTCTTGTTGGCATTATGACTATAATGAATTTGAACAAATACTCGACTATTATGAGATGCCAATAGGTAAAGTACAGACTTAGAAATTTGGAAAAATGGTCCAAATTGCATTAAGTAGCCTGTTTTTTTCTTGGAATAACAAAACGTACATAACCATTTTCTATATATATGTATGAATACACAGAAGGAGAAAAGAAAAGAGACAATTTTCAAGTATTTATGCCCACTTGGCTAGAAGAGACATACAACCCGCTCCTAGAAGAAGAAAAAAGTTAACTCCCAATTGGAGCTTTCCACTAGATTGTACCTTAGGACTCATAAAATCAGCAGCAAGAAGGTCAACAAGTGCCATATATATTAAAATTCCAGCTGATGCTGAGTTGAATATTCCTTCAACAATGAGTGCAGTAGGGCTGTTCTCGTCATATCGACTTGATATGCCAATCCCAATTCCAATACCAACCGGTGTTGTCAGAGAGAAGAAAGTTGCCATTATAGTGATAGCTCTTGTCTTAAATTTCGCCTGCCATAAACTTAAAAATGTAAGTAAATGTGTAGACACTGTAAAAAGTAAGTAAATGATTATGCAAGCTTATAAATGAGTTATTACCTGAGAAATGCACCCACCAAGTCCCATACCCTCAAAAAATTGATGAAAGGTCAGGGCAGCTACAAGAGGCCTTATTGTCTTTGGACTTTCAGAAGCACCCAAAGAGATTCCTATTATAACAGAGTGGACCACGATCCCCAGCTCCAAAACCTGACACGAACAACACAGTCACTTCCAAGAAACTTCGTGGAGTGGAAAATTTCTCAATCAGTTACAACTCAGAAGGCTTTGTTCTATTCGTGACTTATCCATTCTTTTGTGGGGTGAAGAAAATTCCTAAGTTGCTTGGACCTTTCAGCCCACTGCAATAGTTCAAAATTTTGACTAACAGGAGGAGAAATGAATGAGTTCATCGAATAGGGACCTTCTAACAACCTTGGATCTGAAACCACTGGCGTAATGAAATGGACAAAACAAATGAAGACTTAAAAAACTGAAAATAACCTGTGAAACAACTCGGTGGCGAAGCAACTCAGATGAGGCGTCAGCCATAGCAGAACCATGGGAATGACCATGAGTTGCGTGAGTATGAACATGGAGGTGACCTTCATGATTCTCCTCATCTTTGGCCGCCGGTTGAATCGCGGGTGCCTTGTTGAAATGATTTCTGGTGTAGTAGGAAGTTGCAAAAGCATCAACCATCAGAGTCCCGATAGCCGCAACCATTGCCACAAAACCTGTGAAAGGAAAGTCTCCCCACGGACTTTCACTTAGACACGGCGAAGTCAAGCTCTCAAAGGCATCAGGAAGTACATGAATGAATCCCGTCGACAGGATTACACCCGCTGCAAAGGACTTGACCATGAAAAATATGCTTCTTTCCGGGCTTAAAGCAGGAATCACCTTTCCAAGGATTGGAAGGCACACTCCAATAGCGCCTGCAATGAGGATGGAACATATGGCTGCAATTTTGTACCTGAGAGCCTGAGACTTGTTACGATCTTCTGAGTCCCGTTCACATGTGCACTCTCCCGATACAATAGCAGGAAGTACGAAGAATATGCAGAAGAACGTAAAAGCAACTTTCTTCATGGTAAAGAACCCAGTTGGCTTTGATTGAACCAGAGGCTTTAGAGACTCGATCTGATAATAAGAAATGAACTCTAACGAGTCGTCGTCTTATATATGAAACCACAGAATATTTATGGCGTCATTCTAGGCTCGTACAACTTCAGAGACTGTGAGATCCAACGGGCTTTGGGAGCTTTATCAACTCAAGAATTTCTACCATGAGGTTATAATGAGGTCATCAACTACGTGTTTGAAGGAAAATTAAGGATAGCAACTAGCAAGAGCAAATAAGGATTTATGTCAGTTCAGGCATTTGTTTGAGGATGTCGACAGGGTGTCGACATTCACGCGTTAAATAAGGAAATAAAATTAAGAATAGGAATTAAAAAAAATCCTACGAAGTCAACTTAATATGTAAAGAGGACTTTAGAGCTGGTTTGTTAGGTAGTTTGGATTTTTTTTCCCTTTCTCATGGATAATAAGATGTCATGTCATCTGAACATGTTAAAGACATACAATCTTACTTTTATAATTCTTGGAAACTTAAAGTGACTTTGGGAATCTTGGGTCAAGTCAAAAAGAGCAAGCCTCCAAAAATTGAATGGGGCCTTCTTCTGCTGTTCGTGACTTGTGAGTTGTGACAAGTTGACTTGACTTTAAAGTGTTAGAAAACTCGGACGGTGTTCAGATCAGACGAGAGATTTCTTATCTCTAATGATGATCTCCCCAGTACGATGGGGTCGGGTTAGGCTGGGATCACATTTAGCCTGACCCGACTTAAACCCACTGTACACGTAAACTCTGTTCAGATCCATTAGCAGAACCAACCCATGGCAGCTGAGTTTAAATCGCTAACTGAAGAGAAGTGAATAACGAAAATTTTGAGTTTGGGGATTTGGGTAAAATACATACAGGAGAACGAATGAGGGAAGCTAATGCAATGATAACCAGGCAGGAAGGGCATTGAAGAACAAGATTGTTTGATTGCGCAAGACTGGAAAAGAATTGAAAATTTAAGCAAACGATAAAAGAAATTGGAAAGGGTAACGGAATACCCTTGCAGACTGGAAAAGATTAAACGGAGGAAGTAAAAACGACCAGAAGCTTGGAATTCGGACACATTCAAAGACGGTGGTAGCCAACACTGGGTCGGGGCGTGGGTAAGGCCGGGTTGGATCCAGCTGGATCTTTTTACGTTATATGGGCTGAAGAGGGATTTTGTTCGACTGCATAGTTTGGGCTCATCTTGTGGGAAAAAGTGACGGGCAGATAAGAAATTAGTTCCACCGTTTGTTTCAACTAGTTGAGAGGAATGGGTCATGGGTCGGGTAGGGCAAAATCGAGTCGGTTCTTGTCAACAATTCGGAAGACAAACAAAGGAGATGCTAAATTTGCTACTGTTTTGGATTTTTGCAAGAGTAAGTGAACGGAAGAGGAGTTTGAAGGAAGGCAGAGGCAATGCGGAGAACTACTCAAAACTCGCACCTTATATGTAATACTTCGTTTTTAGTTATTTAATCTAACTATTAATTATATTTAAGATTAAATAAATAAAATATATTTTAATTCCTTAATTAAATAATTTATATTTATAAATCAAGATTGATGCCAGACGATATATTATAACCATCTAAGAATTAGGAATATAAAAATAATTTTGACTACTATAATTTGATCTTTTGTTTACACAATGCTTCAATTAGATAAATAGCATAAAATTAATGTTTATTTTATTTTGGTTTAATTATGTTAGTTTTATATCATTAGTAATTAAATTCGTTAATGAAATTTTACAGTCAAATTTTGGTAAGTAGCTTTTGTTGTTTGTAACAGTTGTACCATGCTTTTTGCCTTACACTTCGTAGATTTTGAGCTGTATGTTCCTAATCGATTACTATGATTTAGAAGAGTTTGCTTTCTGATTTTTAGATGAATAAGTGATTTCATTTCTCTAATATATACGAATCATAATCTGCTTACAGTCAACAAGTAGCACTATTCACTAATCTCCAAAAAGAGTTAAGAGATACACTCAACTTTTGAATGTAAGCTTCCCTATGTTTCACATTAAATTGAATGTCTCGAAGGAGACTATAAGAAGTACAAATGGCTCTGGCATGAGCTTTATTATTCCATTCTCCCCATAACTGGTAGAACATGAAGCTAGTCCCACAACTTCAGAAGCTGCTGGTCGTTTCTGCGGGTGTTGCTTTATGCACAAGAGCTCATTTGACCTTCGTGAAAATTCCACATATGCGTGGTAGCTAGCTGCACACCTTGATAGAGTATGAAAAATCAAAAGATATGTGGTCCTGTGATTCCAGACCACCAGCAGAGGCACAATGATTATACACCCATTCCATGCTTTACGAGCAATGCCTTGTGAATAACTGTTTAAGAATGGCAAATCAAGCAATAAAACTATGCTTTAGAGTGAACCCATGTCCCCACAGAATTTTTCACCAATCCACTTCTAAATTTCTGATTCCAAGTGCATCTATGTGACTTTGATGGAAAATATCCCATTTGGAGCTGGTAACCAAGCTATCTTATCTAACTGACTTTCCTTTTCTACTTTCTTGTGTGCTTCTTTTTCTTCTTTTCTTTTTTTTGCGTCTGGTCACTTTGCCATGATGCATGTTCTTCTAAATGGTTATTTAGATGGCATGTGCTGATATTATATACTTGAACTCTGTATACCAGTGGTTAATCTTCAGTTTGTGTTTCATCACATGATCTATGATAATGGTATCATGATACTACATTATCTATTTCCAATAGTTATCTAGTTTATAGTTGGCTTCAGCTAGCTGTCTGTCATATGCTGTTTAAGGGATGTGGGAAGGGGATAGTAGCAATCCATAAAGATGCGGTATAGAATAAACAGAAAGAATTGCCTGAAATTGTCAAAAATTTGTCAATGAGCATTTTATTACTATGGGTGGATCAAGTTATCAACTGCAAAGCTTCGAAATGCCTATTGGAATAGATTCAATCTAGTAACTGTAATCAACTTGAATAAAGTGATATGAGAGAAGTATTCTAGCAGACTGCATGTTATATGGTTGATCTGTAATGATGTCCTTAGTCACTTCAAAATGATACATTATCAGGCTGCATTTTGTAAATTAACAGTGTGCATGTTATATTAGGGTGCATTTTACAAATTAACAATGTGCATGTTATATTAGGATACATTTTGTAGAACTTTTCATGGGATATTTGATACACTGAGAAACATTCAACTTTTTTTGACAAATTTTGACAACAGTAACAACCAACTTCTAATTTATAATCTTGGCACTACAATCTTTGAGGTCATCACATGCAGTTTCATTATTTTCCCACATCTTCTATTTGTCGCATGTTTCCTGAACCATGATGAGCTATATATTAGAGCTTGCGGATCTGTCCAGTATTGTATTTAAAGCTTTTGTTCTGCCTCTCGTTGATCTCCAGGTACCTTTTATCCTCCCAAATTAGAAGATCTTCGTCAGTTTTAGGGGTGAAATCCGATATGGTTTTATTAGCCATGTTTGTGATGCATTCCGTAAGGAAGACATTGCATTTATCATTGATGAGGGATTCCCTAGGGGCAGAGTTGTTAAGAAGGAGATTGAGAAAGCAATTGAAAAGGCAGAGGTTTTGATTCCTATAATCTCAAGGAACTATGCAACTTCAATATGGTGTTTGGATGAACTTGTACTGATAGTCAAATACCATGAAACAAAACACATTCTCCCAGTTCTCTACCATGTGAATCAGAAGGATGTTATGTCACAAAAAGGATGCTTTGAAAAGGCATTTGATGACCTCGGGAAAACCTACAGTGAGGAGGTAGTAAACATGTGGAGGATGCCTTTCAGAAAAATAGCAGAATTCACTCCACATCTGGTACGAATTGACAGGTAACATCTTGATTGCCTATTTTGGTAGCACGATCCCCTTTGTTTGTAAGCTCTCTGAATTGTGAGCAGTAAAATGAACTGATTTTCAGCCAAAAAGTTTAGAACATGAGATGTAATATGGAGGTATGAGATTAAGATAATTTATTCAGATTTGTTCCCTTTTGAGAAATCTCTATTATTGCATGTCTCTTTATATGGGGCAGGCATGAATCTGAAGTTGTTCAAAATATTACTAGAGATGTGTGCAAGATGCTGAAACGTGTCTGCTCCCTTGATACGAAGGGAACTCATGGTAAAATATAACTAATGAAATTCATTAACCATCTGATAGGCATTAAATTTCCAGTGCTTGTAACCCAAAATATTTGGATTAGGAGGTTCACTTTGCCTTTGGTTTCTACTGCAGGTTGGATATTTTAGTATATGTCTTGAAGGAGAATTATTCTCCAGTTGAATTTGACTTCTACATTCTGACTCGACTAACGTTAAACAATTAATAGAACAACTTGTTTAACTGCTTTTCTTTCAATTGATTTGATTTGCTTGAAGAGAAATCGAACACTGACATGAAAGATGACAGAGGAGAAAGGGGGAAAGGATCAAGGATAGACTTGGTTGATTGTGTTTGGAAAGGATGATAGATTGAGTGATGAGTGATAACAGTTATAAGAAGGATATCATTGGAGAAATTTTGAGATTTGAGCAATATTTTCTGATGCAGAATGTACACGTTGTTTATACTCTATGAGCACCCTTTTCCATAGAATTTTAATTGGGATATTGTTTGCAAACTTTTATCTGGCATTTCATGTTGGAATATTTTGGAGATTTTAGCCTGATTATCTGTTCTTGACTGCCTATGAATTGCAGCCAGGTATGATGACTAAAAGCCTTTTTCTTGAATGATAATCAGATGATTACGTCAGTTCACTTAATTTCTTTTATAATCTACTTTCTTTTCTCTCTTTTTTCTCCTTCTTACCTCATCTTCCTCTCTTTCCCTCTCCCCTCAGTATTGGGTATCCTTTTTTGCCTATACTAGAAGTGCCATTGCTTTTCCCTATTTTCTTTCATCTATCTCTTCATTTTGTTACACCTCAAAACCAAGAGGTATTGTCTTCTCTAAATAACTGGGACACAATAAACGGTTCATGTTGCCTTACCTTGTGTGCAGAAGGTTCATGCCCTTGAAATTGTACCCGTATTTGGGATAAGGATATACCGCACAAAAAGATTAACTCTACATCATCTTAACTGGGAATTTGCTACAGATCAACTAAATAAAAATTCGTGAAAACGGTTGTTTATTATATTGTGAAACATTGAGGTAATGGAAAGGTTTAATTTCGGTTGATTTATAAAACTTTGAATCGTTTGAATTCAGGAATTCCTAATTCTTGTGATCAGCTGTACACTGGCAGAAGAATCTTTTTTCAAACTTACTTACCTTGATGATGTGGTATTTAGCTTCCTATTTACGTGTGTGTGTGTGTTTGTGAGGAGCATATTTGATGAATTTAGTTACTCATTTTAATTCTAGTTGCAGGTTTTGATGATAGATTTAGCTAAAATAAAGGCAACTTGATTGCAATATATTTCCAAGAAGATTTTTTCTTCACCTTCCTTGAGGGGTTTCATATACAGTTTAGAGATAATCCACCATTTGCTACAATGATGGAATTAGACGTTTTTCGACTGTCTTGGATCGAAGTAAGAGGTAGAAGCTACAAATTTCCTAGATCTTATAGTCCTAGAGATTTATCTTATTTCCTTCCTCATTGGGAAACTGAAACCAAGTAGGAGTATCAACATTTAAACCTTATTGCACAAAGAAATCTGAGGGAAACCGGTAACATAAGTGTTGTTTCCCAGGCCGTTTATGTTAAAAATGCTACAAATACCGAATGACCCATTTGTAAAACCTGGAATATTTCATGGACCTAAAAGATTCTTAAAGCATTCTGCAACTCACATTAATTCTTTTCTTCATTTCTTTAAGTTGCTCCATTTTTTCTTTCATCTTGTAGATGCTATACCATGAATATCCGCACAGCACCTGATCAGATTTCTTCTCAGCTTGGAAGTGATATTCCTTTCGGCAATGAGTATCCGAAAGGTATGCATATATGCTGTTAAAGATATTGACAAGTTCATGATATTAGTTGAGAAGGTAATGCAGCCAATGCTGCAATCAGATGGATGACGAGTTACAGTTTTCCATTAACTCAAACATGCATACTGGCACATACATTTTAAATTGGAAGGCTTGAACTCAAGCCACTGAGGGAAGCTAGAGATTTCTATGGTAGTTGAGCTAGATCATGGTCTTGTACTGGGATCATTTGATGCATTCGGATCATCAATGAGTAGATCTAAGGCCTTTCCATATTAACAAACTCCACCTGTTACCTGCTGCATTGTGTAGTCTAACAATTAAGGATAGCTGGGGTACATATTTTTTACTGGAATCCATTTGAAAAACCTTGGATTGTAGATGGAACACATGCTTTCCCAAAATATCGTCCGTAGTAACAACTTTTCTCTTCTTAGAACTGATATAATGTTCCTTTTTCACCTTTTTATAGAGAAAATTCCAGCCAGAATGATGACACCTGCTGAAATGAATTCTGAGGTGGGGCTTTTCATCGAGGAGGAAGTATCCAGAATAGCTTCTGCCAAAAGGAATTTCCTTGAGAGCCATGTGGCAGCTAAAGAGGAGGTTAGTCTCTAGATTTAATCTCTTCCTCCAATCTCCTTGGGTAGACTTTCCCAATTCATCATGTAGAATTACCCGTACCACGGAACATCTACCAGAAGAGAGATAATGTTTCAAATGTCTTCCCCACTGATCTCCAAACAAATCCAGCCCTAGAACTTAATGCCTTCTGTGTATATTTGCAGAACCATCATCAGGAAAAACTGCTCTCATTCCCTACCTCTGCAACTAACATTCATAAAAGTTATTTAGTTTGAGAGTGTACAGGAGAATTGAAATATATCAATATGGTAGCATCTTAGTTTATTAATACTGTAGTTCTAGTAAGCTGAAAAGACATAACTACTCGTAATCTATGAAATCGTACAGTTGTTGACATCTTTTCTTCCCTGCAATGATCAACATGCAGGAACTGCCTTCCCTTTTTAACGAGATGAAGTATTCTTCTTCATCTGAGGATGATGAGCAAGATGTTGATGGACACCCTCTGGTAGAGATCAGGACTTCTTTGAAGACTGTTATCCATGGGTTCTCTCCTGTGTTGAGATGAGTTGTCTTGGGCAGCCTGAAGTGTTGAAGAAGAACAGAACAAAGAAGTACAGGAAAAACTGCAGAAGATGAGGATTCCAGTTAGTTACTTAGTAGGAAGTAACCAGGCACGAAGTTCTGAAGCAAATTAATCAGCAAAATCAAGTTTAGTTAGAGCTAATCAAATGCATGAAACTGAAGCTTTCCATACCTGACAATCTGATTTGGAGCATCAGTTTTTGTTCC
>JANZLH020000035.1:1663125-1674423 GCA_026770325.2 Erythroxylum fimbriatum | reverse complement strand
TTCTCATTCGAAAATTAGTAGAAGACCTCTCTCTCTCTCTCTTCAGTTAGATGACATTGTTTCCACCCTTAAAAAAACCTTATTCTTTATCAACGGAGACTGCTCAACAGTCTTGCTGGGACCAATGATTGTGTAAAATTGTAATGGACATATGGACCTATATGAGAAGGAAAGTTATATCACACACAAGCTCAAGTGAGGTGTCATTCTAAAACTAATTAGTAATAAGTGGAGTAGCCAGTAGGCTTATATGTTAGTCTTTTTTTCTTCTTTATTCAATGTGAGTATTGTTCAACACTTCCTCTCACATGTGAGTTTCTTTTTACTTGGTAATCTAGAGATGCATATAAACAATTCTCATCAGGGCTGGACTTCTAATTGAAGTTAGGGATGGACTTTTGATTGAGATCAAATAGGCCCTCTTTAGGACAAAAAATACTGCTGGGCTACTTGTTTCATGCACACTTCAAATATTTCTCCGGTTACTTAAATAATGAGCCCCTTTTTGGGTTCGCTCAGAACCTCGACTGGTGTTCCCCCATGGCAGCAGAGCTCTGGGGCGTCTATACAGGCTTAATTTACACTTGGAATATTGGGTTTCACCGGATCGAATTAGAAGTGGACTCCACCGGGGTGATAGATCTCCTCTCCTCTGCCGCCCATAGAGGACAGACACTACATCCCATCGTTTTGGGCATTCATGAGCTTTTCACAAGGAACTGGACTGTTGCTCATCGACATATCTACCGAGAGGGCAATAGATGTGCTGATTGGTTGGCTAACTACGCCAGCCATTTTGATGTCAGCATCACATATTTTGTAAATCTACCTGTAGAGTGCCATATCATCCTGCTAGAGGATGTCTCAGACAGCGTTCTTATGCGTTAATTTGTAATTTCCCTTTCTATCCAAAAAAAAGAGCCCCTTTTTGGAACAAACAATAGGTCAAGGTCTTTATTGGCCTTGATATCATGTAAAATTTGTAATGGACATATGAGCTTATATGAGGAGGGAAGTTAGACCACACACAAGTCCAATTGAGGTTCCATCCTAAAATCGATTGGCAATAGGTGGAGTAGTCCACTAGACTTACATGTTAGTCTTCTTTTCCCTCTTTCCTCGATGTGGCAATAAAGCAAACACACGCTAGAGAAAGTGAATTGTGTGTAATTTATAAAAATGTTGCAAGTTACTATCAGTTCAAATAGAAATGACAGGAGCTTATCTATAATTAAAATAGTAAGAGCCTGTTGTGTGATAAGATCCTATTTAAACGAAAGGAGTATGTTAAGTGATAAAAAGCTTGTTAAACGACAAGAGCCTACTAAACAAAAAATTTTGTTAAAAACAATTTAAAACAGAAGGCGCTTGCTAAAACTGAAAAGAATCTTTTGCAAGTTGAAAACAGAAGGACCCTCTTATAAAGTGAAGGAATCTCTTGCTGAAATAAACACATATACAATATAATGCAGAAATTTAAAAGTCAATAGAAGAGAGAGAAGGGCGTAATTGATTTATACTGGTTCAGCTTACAACTCAAGTTTATGTCCAGTTCTCAAGTATCTAACTTGAGTGTTTCACTATAAAAATTAAGTAGTAATTTGACGAGTCTCTTCAAGCTCACAAGTACATATTTTTTAAGGTTCTCCAATCTTCTACGCTTGAAATGTATAACAAGCTTCTAAAAGTTTACAGAAGAATAAAATGTAAAATAAAAAATAAGTTTCAAATAACAATTTCTCTCTCGATAGAGTGATTTCACTTTCTAAGACATAATAAGAATAATATGATTCTCAAGAGTATAACTGTTGCTTAAATGTTTCGAAAGTCTGTGTATGTTAGTTGCTTCACAGGTGCTATTGCTCTTTTTTAAATAGTCGATTTCTTCAATTAGCCATTACTTCATTTGCATCTTTAGCCAACTAGATGGATTTAAATCTGAATAATTTCGATGTTATCTTTGCCAAAAATCTTTCAGTAATCACGGGGCTAATATACGACCTTCATAATTAGTGGGATCCTTTCGAATAAACCATTTCTAATAAAGTAAGTTCATAAAGAAGGTTTCTATAAGAAAGGAAGAATATTTTTATGATCGAAAGGAATAATATTTCTTATGATTTTATTTCTTCTTAAGAATTAACTTGTTAACAATAAAAAGAAATCAATTTAATTTGAATTTTAAAATATTATATAATTATCATCAAAATCATTAAATATAAATCTTGAACTAACATATGGGACATTCACATGTGGGTATTTTTAACATATTACTTTATTTTGAAATCGTAGAGGGCTTGGAAACTTATCTACAATAACTTCAAGGTCCCATGTTGTGTGGAAACAAGACTAAAGTCGTATGAAATGTAAAAGATTTAGATTTATCAAAATGGCATCTAATTGCAATGGTGATGGCAGGTCGAGAGCTATGGGATTATTTCTTATATGGCAGGATAACTTTGGTTCAACTTCTTTAATATAGTTTGCATCATATTAATTGAAGTTTTTTAGAATATCTGTATTGATAAAAAATTAAAACGTTAAAGGATTAATAAATGATAAAGGCCAACAAATCAAATGATTAATTCTAATCATTTTAACAGTAGTTGAACCCAAGTCTAATTCTTATTAATGGACTCTACACTTTATTCATATTAAAAATTCTAATATAGTATCAGAGCATGTCTAGTCTGGATTGTTAATTTTCTAGTTGTTTGTTTAGATGTCCAGTCTAATTATCACTGCGTTTATTTTAAATGACAAATGAGTGTCTAATTCTAGTTTTTTCTCATGATAATGTGTCGAATGTGGAGTTAGATGATTTACTGAGGTTTTTTTTTTATTTTGCCAGGGCCTATAAAATGTTAGGAATGGCCTTGATGCTATATAAATGTGTGAATGAGATTTAATGAAACATGATAGGAACTGATTAAATGGAACATGATTTGATCCCCTTTAATGAGCATGACAAGAAGTTGAGATGTGAAGTGCTAGACTTGAAATTTTAAAACAGAGCCAACATTGAGAAATTGATTTTACTAATTATTTTCTCATAAGATGGCGTAGTACTATTAAACACACAACAGATTCATTTAGGAGTTAGGATATGTAACAACGCTTGCTGTTGTAATTGGTTTCTTTCATAATGTGTTAAATAACAGTTACCTTTTCATTAATAGGTCATTACTATCTAAACCAATTGACTTTCAGGTTTATTTCACATTAACTAGAAAAATCAGAATGATATACTAAAAACTAAAAAATGGTTACCTCGCTCTTTCTTTATTCCTAATATGGGTTTTGAAAATTCTCATTCGAAAATTAGTAGAAGACCTCTCTCTCTCTCTCTTCAGTTAGATGACATTGTTTCCACCCTTAAAAAAAACCTTATTCTTTATCAACGGAGACTGCTCCATAGTCTTGCTGGGACCAATGATTGTGTAAAATTGTAATAGACATATGGGCTATATGAGAAGGAAAGTTAAATCACACACAAGTTCAAGTGAGATGTCATTCTAAAACTAATTAGTAATAAGTGGAGTAGCCAGTAGGCTTATATGTTAGTCTTTTTTTATTCTTTATTCAATGTGAGTATTGTTCAACACTTCCTCTTACATGTGAGTTTCTTTTTACTCGGTAATCTAGAGATGCATGTAAACAATTCTCATCAGAGTTAGACTTCTGATTGAAATTAGGGATGGACTTTTAATTGAGGTCAAATAGGCCCCCTTTAGGACAAAAAATATTGCTGGGCTACTTGTTCCATGCATACTTCAAATCTTTCTCCAGTTACTTAAATGAGCCCCCTTTTGGAACAAACAATAGGTCAAGGCCTTTATTGGCTGTGATATCATGTAAAATTTGTAATGGACATGTGAGCTTATATGAGGAGGAAAGTTAGACCACATACAAGTCCAATTGAGGTTTCATCCTAAAATCGATTGATAATAGGTTGAGTAGTCCACTAGATTTACATGTCAGTCTTCTTTTCACTCTTTCCTCGATGTAGCGATAAAGCAAACACACGCAAGAGGAGGTGAATTGTGTGTAACTTAAAATTTTTTTGCAAGTTACTATCAGTTCAAAAAGAAATGACAAGAGCTTATCTATAATTAAAATAGTAGGAGCCTATTGTGTGATAAGATCCTATTTAAACGAAAAGAGTATATTAAGCGATAAAAAGCTTGTTAAACGACAAGAGCCTATTAAACGAAAAATTTTGTTAAAAATAATTTAAAATAGAAGGCGCCTTTTAAAACTGAAAAGAATCTTTTGCAAGTTGAAAATGGAAGGGCCCTCTTATAAAGTAAAGGAATCTTTTGCTAAAATAAACATACATACAATATAATGTAGAAATTTAAAAGTCAAGAGAAGAGAGAGAATGACGCAATTGATTTATACTGGTTCAGCTTACAACTCAAGTTTATGTTCAGTCCTCAAGTATCTAACTTGAGTGTTTCACTATAAAAATCAAGTAGTAATTCGACGAGTCTCTTCAAGTTCACAAGTACATATTTTTTAAGGTTCTCCAATCTTCTACGCTTGAAGTGTATAACAAGCTTCTAAAAGTTTACAAAAGAATAAAATGTAAAGTCAAAAGTAAGTTCGCAAATAACAATTTCTTTCTTGATAGAGTGATTTCACTTTCCAAGAAAAAATAAGAATAATATAGGAAAATCACATAAAACAGCTCCTGTGATATACTTGATTATTCATTTTAGCCCCTGTGTTTTTAATTCGTTCACCTTAGCCCTTGTGTTTTTTATTCTCATTCAAGATACCCCAATTAGGTATTTTCGGACAAATTTACCCTTAGAATCAAGAGATTAAAAAAATATATTTCAATAATCTAAGGACAAATTTGTCCAAAAATACTTAATTAGGATATCTTGAATGAGAATAAAAAACACAACAACTAAGATTAACGAATTAAAAATACAGAGAAGCTGTTGTATGTGATTTGCCTCAAGCCATCATCCGTGTTCATTTTTGAGAAAAAAAGACAACGGCTTTGTTTGTGTAGAAAAACGCAAATCGAGGGCCAAGAACTTATCATATGGAAATCAAAAGAATACAGACCGTTAGATTATTACTATTTTTTTTTGGCTTACGACTGCTATATGTAACTCATTTGCATCATTCAGAAAGACGAGAGAGCATCTTTAATGTCTATTCGTTGTCTTCTGAAGTGTTTTATACAGTAAGGTTCGAGAGCATACTCAATTACCTAACAAACTCTTGTTCATCTCCATAGTACAAAACCCAAGTCGAGGTACATCCTCGGCTATAACATACAAGCGCTTCTCAGTTCATCACTAGAGGCTACAAGTCTTCTTTTTCTCGTTTTCTTGAATCATCATCAAATGGGTTGAAGTGTGAGCTGTTTCTCAAGCTTTAGAATCGGTATTTAATTGCTAAGAACTATTCATGGACCTTGCTTGTTATGTTTGCAGAAGCCAATCGGTTGTTTGATGTGCAAAGTTGTGATTTTTGTTAATCGTGTATACTGGGCTTCATGGGTTTTGTGTGTGCTTAGTCCGTTTATTGAGTTTGATTGGATAAATGAATGCATCATGTAATTTGCTTTTTAAACAAATTTGTTTATGTCATGCATTGGTGGGTGTTGATATTTTAGGATTTCTTTTTTCTTTTTTGTCTTAATTTTAGCTTAAAGTTTCTTTTTTTAGTTCATTTATTTCTTTGCCATGTTTGATAATCTGTGTGGTGATGAGGGTGAGATGATATCGGTTGATATTATCCTTGTACTGTGTTGGTAAGAATTTTGTCACTGTTTGTAGGGAAAAAGGGTACTTCCTAATTACTTATAGGGGAGACTTACCCAAGATTTCTGCTTTTACTTTTCTTCCTTCCATTCTATTCTTAATAGATCTAAATGGATTTGTTGAAAGTGTTAGTCTTTTCAATGGATATTATTGAAGAAGATATATATTGTCCGGAAGGGATCACAGGATATAGAGTACTTGGTTTAGCTCTACCGAACACCATTAAGGAATAGATAAATTGCTAGACTTTTTCATACGCTTTCTATGACTATAAAGAATTCTTGAGCACCTGTTAGTTGTACTTCCAAACCTCTCGTACATTACTAGCTGGTTATATAGGATTGTGGAAAGTAGTTTATGATGATTTGTTTCCTCTTTTCTTTTTTCTTTGGCTACTCTTTGCTCTCAATGTTACTGATGTTATTAACTTTGTTATTAGCTGTATGACACTTAGTTTCATCAGAGAGTTGCCCTTCTCACTGTGTTGATCATCAAATATTTGGATGTATTACTTTTGTTTTCATATTCGTTTAACATCCAGCAAGCTTACCTCGTATTGTACCATCCCATTCCCCAATGTAGTAGGCTCAATTTCATTTGATTTCTTGTTGATTGTAATAGTCATGTATTGAGGAGTTGTAAATAGTCTTGATTTAACTAATTCCATGTGATGGATAATAATATCTCAAATTTCTTGACTTATTTATTTGTTTGTTCTTTCTTTATTTATGTGCTAATTGGTTGTTTGTGTGCGATATATATATATTTTTAGGTAATAGATGATTATTCATATGGCATGACCTCTTCAATTTGCTTAGCAATTTATTTGCAGTTTTTTTTTGTTATGGATATTTCACTTGCTTAGATATATCAATTTATCTGAAAGCTTCCATATTTATCTACGTCATTCATTTAACTTGCCTGTTTGAATTGTTGTAGCTTTAAACTGGCTGCACGGAATGGATATCTGGTTTACCACTGAACAATGTTTACTATAGAAGACTCTGTCAAAGAGCAAAGGTGCCATAGTTTGCTGCCCCAGTCAATGAATAATTCTGTCTGTTCCTTTGCTTTGGACTACCACATTCTTAGCCAACCAGGAGATATGTTGATCCGTCATGCAGTGATTGCATGTGTTTTTC
Source organism: Erythroxylum fimbriatum (assembly GCA_026770325.2). Classification (NCBI taxonomy): domain Eukaryota; kingdom Viridiplantae; phylum Streptophyta; class Magnoliopsida; order Malpighiales; family Erythroxylaceae; genus Erythroxylum; species Erythroxylum fimbriatum. Next base: position 1,667,498 of record JANZLH020000035.1, on the reverse strand, counting down.
AAATCCTTATAAATTTTGTGCGAGAGATTGGTTAGATCAGTATAGTGGTTGAATCACTCTAATATTGTATTAAAGCAATGGCGTTGTGTTCTCATCACAGTGGTAGTGTCTACATTAGCTGTAGTGACAACATTCGTTGTAGATTTGGCAGCCATCTGTGTGCTTGGTTGCGTATAGAAGGGGTTACAATCACAAATGATAATGCATTTCATGCGGGAACTTTAACTGAATTGGCCCGAAAGGATGCTATCAAAAAATCAAATATTGTGATCATTATCATTTCAGAGGAATATCCTAGTTCAAAACATTGTTTGGATGAACTTGAGATGATACTGAAATATGGTGAGAAGAAAGAAATCCTACCAGTTTTCTATCACATAAGGTCAGAAGATATTGAATATCAAACTGGGAGCTTTAAAAATGCTTTCATTGAACTTGGAAGCAAATTTCCTGAGCAGATGGTGAAGATCTGGAGGAATAGTTTCAAAAAAGTAGTGGAAAGAACTGCATATAAAGTGAATATCAACAGGTAATTCTTTATTTCCATATTCTGCAAACATTATGCAACCAAGCTCTTCTGAAATAGTACTTTAGTATAAAAGGGTAAACAGTTACAAAGCAGTAGAAAAGGTATCAATGCATTTTTGCTCCATATGTATTTTGTTACTCTCTTTCACTTGGCAACATATCTTATCATTCTTTCTTCATCACTTTGGCAGGGATGAATCAGAAATTGTTCAAAATATAACCAAAGATGTTTGCAGTATGATGAAATGTGTATGTAGCCTTGACGCCCAGGGGTTAATCGGTAATAGTTAGCTTATGTAGTTTGTTTACCATGATGATCATTAATTTATCTTATTTGCTTTTGGAAGTTAAGCATCACTTAAGGTGGAAGTCAAAAGAATTTTGTGGGACAAGTGAAAACTAAGCTTCAGAAAGCCTTGCAACTCAAAATAAATCCAGCTGTGCTGGAGGAGACTAGAATGGGAAGAGCTTAGGAGGCTATGGAACTTTAGAATACAGAATTGTGGCTTAATCTTTAGAATATGCTTTTGATTTTTGTTTCAGTGTTTGACATCAACCATGGGAATGCTAATGAGCCACTGCAATCTTGGGATTCCTCTGCATTTGTTCATATACGTCAAACCAAAAGCATTTGTTGTGAAAACTGAATCTCTACAGGATTGGAATTGAAGAGAAGTATATAGCAAAGACTGATTACTTGCGAACTTATTTGGTTCACATTTTTTTGTTCTACATCATTGTTAAAACAATGGGTATCTTAGAGTAATTCTGTGTTTAGACTTTGTACCCTGATTGGGATAAACAGAAGCTTACTTCTGCACCATACGCAGAAGTTGGACCGTATAGGGATCAAAGGATTCCTATAAGCCCTCTGCTGCTCAAATTAAATCTTCTTTTGTTTAAAAACTCGGATAATCTTTTTTTTTCCCCTGGCATCACCTCCCAAATCTCTCTTCATAATTCTTCTTTTTTAACCCTTTTCAGATGCCACCTTGCAGCCTACAACAACTCATCGCACTTTGTCAATGCCTGTGAGTGTTGGTCTCTCCAAAAAGAAACAAATAGCTGATGGGAAAGGTATGAAAGCTATTTAATCTTTCGGTGAAATGCTTACAAACTTCTCTGGACCCTAGTAACGTAAGTCATGGAGCAATAATGCAATGAGATGACTTAGGGATTGAAGTCCTTGATTGCATATAGAGCACCGTACCTTTATCCATCCTGCCATTTATGATTTCTCCATAGATGTATTGAGGACAGCCTTTCTAGAAACCATACCACCATTTGCTTAAGCCTAATCATAAAGATGATATGACCAACTTAATGAATGCTAACCAAGTAGACATCCAATTCTTCTGAAATCACCTCTTAATAACATAAATATTCGTTTTTTATGGGAAACCTTTGATTTTTATTTCATTATGTCAAATATTCATTAATAGTTGTGTTTAATGATCAAAAATCGGTAAAATTCCAGTCAAACTCGGACCACAAGTTGGTAGTCAATCTGAGGAACTTCTCGAAAAGTTGGTTTGTGAAAAATTGCCTTCCAAAAATATACATCGACCTGAGTTACAAAGAGGAAAAGTGACAGAGGAGGTAGGTCTTTGGACTGTTGCTTCTGTCATGGTGTTCCATAGAACGCTAGTATTGGTGAAATTTCATACCTTACTTTTTTCGTCTCGGACACACACAATACTAACCTCCCTTCGTTTTCTACAGCAGTTAATCAACATGCAGAAAATGCGTTCTTGCTATAGGCCGACTGCTTCTTCTTTATACTCATTTTCTGTTGTCAATCATGACGTTGGCCAGCAGACACTTGCCAAAGATTCTGTTCCCTCTCAATCCTGCTTGACAAAAATCAGGATGGCTTTGAAGACCATTTCTGATGGCTTCTCTCGTGGTTCATCTGTTTTACAGGATTTTGAATGTCTTAAAACTGTTAAAGCTTCCTTATCTTATCTGTCTGATCTTGGACCTGAGGAAGGCATTTCGAATGAGAGGAAGGTTGCTATTGGACTTATCACAGACGAGTTTAAGTGTACGCAGGAACTGTTTAAGATAGCTGAACACACACTGGACAGAGCTTCCAAATTGAACGCCGAAAAAGAGCGAGCTAGTTACGATTGCCAACAGTACCGCTGCCATATTAGGGAACTAGCTGCTGGGAAAAAGTTCCTAGACGAAATGGAAACTCAATTGGAAGGTAAACAAGTAGCCCTTAGGAACCAACTAAGCGATGTCCAGGCCATACTGCAACAAAGCCAAGCTATAGGAGTTGGACTTGTGGAGGAAATGCAAAGCTGTTATGATGCTGCCAAAGTACAAAAAGAGGTGATGAACAAGTGCTGTAAGGAGTTAAAGAAGCTTCAACCCTCCATAGAGGAGGCCAGAAAGAGCAAAGCAGATGTTGAGGCAACGATGGAAAAGTTTAAGAATCAAGCTTGTTTGGAGTCTTTGCTTGCTGAGATTGAAAAGCAACTCCATGGTAGTAATGGTAAATTTCATCTCCCATAGGTAAAACCAGAATTGGATGATCATAGATTATGATCCTTCATCAGACATTCACAGTTTTGTTTGGTTCTCTTTTATCCAACTGAATGCTCAATTATCGGTTATTTTACAATGTGGAATCAGTCATGGAGCTGATATGAGCAATTAGAGAATAAAAGAAATATGGATGTGAACTGTTTTTCTTTATCCAGTGAATATCAGTTTATTTCTTTATTTGTAGAAATGGACATCAGAAAAAAGACTCAAGGGGCTGATACTCCTTTTAATCCTTTTTAAAAGTTGAGTTTCTTTTATTTGCTTTATGGATATTGTTAGAAGTTGGATATTTAAATAAATTGTAGTTGATAATATCGTTGGAGAAGGAAAAGTTGTCAACGGCCGATCATCGTGTTTATAAGTTTCAGGGGAGACGATACCGGCCACAACTTTGTTGGTCATCTCTATGCGGCTCTGAAACGAGAAAGTATCAACACTTGCGTTGTTGGAACAAATGTTTTAGTAATTATGTATTTAAAATAAGGATACTTATTTAATATTTAAAAATGACGTTAAAATTTCTTGTAATATTGCGTCTGCGGGCGGCTCCTTCATAATTGGCAGGGGCATTGGTGTGGCGGATTTTTACAGCAATTGGGCGTCGGTCATCCGGTCATGGCAGAATTTTACGGGATGTATTTTGGGTTGTTGTTGGCCTGGGAGGGATTTATCGACGTGTGATTCTCGAAGTCGATTTCCTAGAGGTTATTAATATTCTTTCATCTTCATTTCAGGCTCTGACTGAGCTTTCTTCTCTGGTGGTAGGTATTCGTGACCTACTTCAGCGGGAGTGGACCGTACACATTGAGCATACGCCTCGTGAAGGGAGCCAATGTGCGGATCACTTGGCGTACCTAGCTTCGGTCTTCTCGCCGGGAATGCATATTATTCAGGAGCACCTCTGGAGCCTTTTGGATGCACTCCACCGCGACGTGCAAGGAACACTTTACCATCGATCCCTTCGTAGGGATTTTGACACTACGAGCTAGTCTCTTTGTTTTTCTTTCCTTTGTAACAAAAAAAATTCTTGTAAAATATTAAATATCAATTTTTGTATATTCTATTAAATATATTAAAAAATATTATATTAATAAATACAATCTTTCAAAATTAGTTATATAATTTAAAAAATTAACATTTAATTGACTTTTAATAGTATAAAATATGTTTACAATATTTAAACACGAAAACGAAGGGCAAATCCTATAAAATAGTCCCTGTGATATACTTGATTATTCATCTTAGCCCCTGTGTTTTTAATTCGTTCACCTTAGCCCCTGTATTTTTTATTC
>JANZLH020000035.1:1624259-1641084 GCA_026770325.2 Erythroxylum fimbriatum | reverse complement strand
AAATATTCTTTGGATTTTTGTTCTGAGATTTACGATATGTAATATATGTGTGTGGGTTTGAGTTACTTTTGTTTGTACTGTCTTGGGTGGCATCCACATATCCTCCCAGGGGGTATTTGGGTGTTACAAAATCATTCTCCAAATCAACAATTTTCATAGGTCCGGTGGGATGCCACAGGGAATGGAGGCGATCTTTCAGCATATTGAAGCCCAACTTTCGTCCCAGGAGTTTAACCACCCAACATATTTCCAGATGTGTTTCAGCTGAGCTTGAAAGGTGCTGGAGATTTCGACCCCGAGGCCGTGGGAGCCTTCCACGAAGGTAATGTCTTCAGTCTGCTCGAGCAACTCCTCCTCCGGCCAAGGTAAGTCTGTTGGGTGCGCTGTTGCGCTGCCGGTGCCAGTGACCACGGCACTGTAGCTCTGGGGCGGAATCAGGTCCGGTGGGATGGATGGTGGGGGGGATCTTCCTCACGCTCGCGAAGTCGAACTTTCTTTGCTGTACGCCCGGCAGCAGGAGGGTCGGAGGGACCTGTGGTAGTAGTGGCAGGGAGAGATTGGTGGTCCATGACGCCCTTAACGGGGCGGTGGACGGTAGCTGTATCGAGCGATGTACTGTAGCAAGAGGTAGCCGTTAGAGAAATCTAAACTTATTGTGTTTCGTTCCTTACCATTCTATTTCCTCTTTCTTTCTTGTTAAGCTTTCTACCGTTGAGACTAGCTTCCTTCTCCTCTTCCTCTTGGCCTGAGGTACTACTCAGTTCGTCTATCTAAGTATCTATGGACACATTAATTGTGCCTTATTTTGGCAAGACCATCGATTTTTCAGATTCTTTTCTTATTTTATCCCTTCAGATAAATCGAGAATCTGCAGCTTTACGGTAAGATGGGCTTCCATAACTTTTACTATAGTCCTTAACTGAGATTTTGTATGGTGGTTTTCTCTTTAAGATTACACCTTTGACTGGATCTTTTGATTTGGGGCTTTTAGTTATTGGAACTGAGGAATTAGTGAGGAAAATAACATGGGCTGAGTTCTTTAATTCGGCAGGTTGGTTTTGTTATATATATAGTTTTGATATAGCTAAATTTAGAGGTTGATGTTCAGAACTCTCAAGAAAGAACAAAAGAACGACCATGAGGTGTATTGTTCAAGAGAAAAGAGTGGTGCGGCGTGGAAAATAGTAGATGAGTTCATGGTGATTTCAGAATCATCAAATTATACTGCAGGACAATTAAAAGGGCTTGATAGTTACTATAATTCCAGATTGACATATCCAACCTGGTTTTTTATGGAGATAAGATCTCTCGGTCGGTTCACAACTTGACCTGAGAGCCTAACATACAACAAGTCCAAATGAAAACTATGCAACCAGAAGCCCAACTCTACTCTGCTGCTTTTAGAGAATTCCAGCAAGCTCACCATGTACCTACACAACACACAAGCAAATCCTTATAACAAGAATGCCAGCTGAAATTTAGCTGACAACCAAGGCTGTCAGAATTAGTTAGAATCTTATCCATTAGATTTTAACAATTTCAAATCAATAGATGAAATCTATTCAATACTCTGTATAAATACACTCAACATATTGATAATAAATTCTAGTGCAGATACACAAAATACTTACAAATATTACATGGTATCAAAGCATATATTGACTAATCGTCTAATATTGTAATGGCTTCACCATCAACAATAGATACCAGCACCACCACACCTCCATCTTTTTCAACCCTTGCCAAGACACTTAATTTCAACCTACAATTAAAACTCGATCAGACCAACTATCTCAACTGGTGTCCTCAAATATTGGTTGTTGTATGCGCCCTAGATCTGGAGATGTATATCTCATCAGATCATGAATGTCCTCCAGCTTTGATTTCTTTTCCTAATCATGACACTTTTGCAGATCTTATTTTCGTCCCAAATCATGCATACAAGTCATAGACTAGAGTGGATCAATTATTGCTTTATTGGTTGCTCACTAATATTGGTGAGTCTGTAATTGGCCAGGTGACTCATGTCAGCTCTTCTAAAGAGCTATGGCAAATTTTAGTACGCTTGTATGCGCAGACCTCCCTTGTTAAGGTCTTGCAGCTCAAACAAAGGCTTTCTTCTCTACAAAAAGGAGCCTCCACTATATCTAATTATATTCAACAGGTTAAGTCTATAGGTGACTCTCTCAAGGTTGCAGGGCATGCTGTTTCGAAGCAAGAATTAATTCTAAGTGCTCTCAGCGGTTTAGGCAGTGAGTATGACTCAATGGTGGTCATGTTAACCAGCTTTATGGCTCTATCATCTCTTCAGGAGGTTCTCTATACTCTGATGATGCACGAAACAAGACTTGAGCAACAACCTGCTTATTCTCAAATCTCACTGTTAAATACCACTGCCAACATGGCAACCTACTCTCAGAACTCTAATCGTGCTCCTACTGGTGGTCGAGGACACTATCGTGGCAGGGCAAGTAGAGGACAAGGGGGTAGATCCAATAGAATTTCCTGTCAACTCTACAACAAGCCAGGACATGATGCTCTAAAGTGCTATAAGCAATTTGACACTAATTGGCAGGGAAACAGATCTTACAATCCTACCTAGCAACCTACTCATCCTACTCAACAAGCCTACATTGCTCATCAATCTACCCAACACAACGCATCAGATGCTACCTCTGACCCAAATTGGTTTGTTGACAGTGGTGCTACAAACCACGTTACAGCTGATCTCTCAAATCTCAATATTCAGAATGCTTACATAGGCAAAGAACAACTAGCAGTTGGTAATGATTCTAAATTCCCTATGTCACATGCTTATCTTATCTATCTTCACCATCCATTTCTCTTATCAAGTTGAATAATATTCTTCATGTGCCTAAAATAACCAAAAATTTATTGAGCATTTCTCAATTAACAAAAGATAATAAGATTATTGTTGAGTTAACGATTCTTGTTGTGTTTTTAAGGACAAAATTATAGGGAGGATTCTACTTAAGGGACTGCTCAAGAATGGCCTGTATAGCCTTAAAATAGATGCTGCTTAAGAATGGCTTGTACAACCTTTATTCTCTACTTTCTTTTGTGCATTATTAGCTGAATCAAATGTAAGTGAGTGGCATGCTCGTTTAGGGCATCTAAATGTTACTATACTAAAACACATTTTACAGTCAATGAATTACAAATTTCAGTCTGCTAAATCTTCTTTACAGTTTTGTGATTCATGTCAATATGGCAAACAACACAAACTACATTTTCAAACACATGAAATTTCTGCAACAAAACCTTTAGAAATAGTTTACACAGATGTTTGGGGACCTATTCCTTTTCCTTCTACAAATGGACATAGGTACTATCTTATATTTGTCGATGCCTTTTCTAGATTCACATGGCTGTATCCCCTAAAACAAAAATCAGAAACCATGGCAGCATTCATTCAATTTAAGGCATTTGATGAACTGCAGCTAGACCATAAAATTAAGGCCTTACACAGTGACATGGGAGGGAAATTTATAGTTCTAAAACCATTCCTTGCTACATATGGAATCCAAACACGCTTCAGTTATCCTTATACCCACTAGCAAAATGGGATTCCAAAAACGAAAACATAGACATATGATTGAAACTGGACTCACATTACTCTCTCTTGCTAAATTACCTCTACAGTTTTGGTTAGAGGCATTTCAGACAGATACATATCTTATCAATCATCTCCCTACTCCTGTGTTAGGAAATAAATCACCATTTCAGAAGCTATTCAACAAACTGCCCTTATATACTCATCTAAAAATATTTGGTTGTGCTTGTTGCCCCTTTCTCAGATTTTACAATAAACATAAGATTGGGCACCACACCAGCAAATGTATTTTTCTGGGATACAGTCCTATTCATAGAGGTTACAAATGCCTGCACCCTACAAGCCACATTTACATATCTAGACATGTAACCTTCAATGAAACAAAATTTCCATATTATGCATTATTTTCAAAACCGAATCCATCAGCAACTACTCCTCCTAGCTTACCAATTTCCACACTCACAGACACTCTATAGGTCATTCCAATGCACTCCCCTACAATGGAAACCTCTTTGCAATCATATCCTTCATAGACAACAATCAGGTAACTCATTCTAATCTTATTCCAGATTTCACATCTTTTTCTCCTAACCATATTGTTCCTCCTAGTGTATCCAATTTACATCCTATGCAGACTCGATCTAAGAGTGGTATTTCAAAGCCAAAAGTATACAGTACATCTCTATCTCCACAAAAATACTCAGAACCAAAATCAACCGCTGTTGCTATATCTGATCCCAAATGGAAACAAGCAATGTTTGATGAAGTTTAGGCTCTGCAGAGGAATAAAACATGGCATTTGGTGCCCTATGACTCTTCTAAACAGATTCTTGGAACTAGGCGGGTGTTTCGAATAAAGTATGATTCTACTGGAGTCATTGCCAAATACAAAGCTAGATTTGTAGCTAAAGGGTTCAAGCAAATACTAGGGCTTGATTTCACATAAACGTATAGCCCAGTAGTAAAATCATCTACAATTCGGGTTATTCTATCTCTTGTAATCAATCATAACTAGGATATTCAGCAGATTGATGTAAATAATGCATTCCTAAATGGGGCTTTGGTTAAGGAGATCTATGTTAAACAACTATAGGGTTTTGAGGACTCTACTTTCCTAACCATGTGTGCAGGTTAGATAAGGCTCTCTATAGCCTTAAGCAAGCTCCAAGAGCATGGTAAACAACTCTTAGGTCCACTCTTCTACAGTGGAAATTTCAACAATCTATATTAGACAACTCTCTATTTTACAGGTCTGCAAATGGAATTATTCTGTTGATTCTAATTTATGTAAATGACATCCTAGTGACAGGAAATTCTAATGCAGCAATCAGCTCAATAATAATGCAATTAAACACAAAATTTTCATTGAAAACACTTGGAAGTATAAGTCATTTTCTTGGATTTGAAGCATACAAAAATGAATCGGGCTTATACCTTTCGTAGAGGCAATAAATGCTTGATGTTCTGGCCAAGGCGAATATGATGGATTGCATTCCTTGCTTCACTCCAATAGCCACTAGAACCAAGCTCTTAGCTATTGATGGTACTCCCTTTGAGAATCTCACTACCGCAGCACTATAGGTACTCTTCAATACCTATTCCATACAAGACCATACATTAGTTATACAGTGAATTGTCTCAGTCAGTTTCTCTCTCAGCCTCTCAAATCACACTGGGTTGCTTGCAAGAGAGTCTTACAGTATCTAAAGGGAACAACTAGTTATGCTCTTCACTTTCAGCCCTCGCACAATCCTCTATCTCTACAGGCTTACAGTGACTCAGATTGGGCTGGGAATCCAGACGATAGGAAGTCGACAACTGGAGGTTGTGTCTTCCTAGGGGGTAATCTAGTGTTCTGGATGTCAAAGAAACAAACTACAATCGCTAAGTTTAGCACTGAAGCTGAATATAGAGCCCTAGCTCAGGTCTCTACAGAGGTACTATGGTTGCACTCATTGTTAAAGGAACTAGGGTTCACTCTCAAGCACACACCAATTCTCTAGTGTGATAATAATGGAACACGGTCTCTAGCCCTAAATTCGATGTTTCATGCTTGGACAAAACACATCAAAGTTGATGTGCATTTCATACGAGACAAAATAGAGAAGGAACAATTGGAAGTTCGTTACATAAAAACAGAAGATCAAGTAGCGGATTTACTTACCAAGCCCCTCACGGCGGTCCGATCAATGGTGTTGTTGTCCAAGCTCAATGTCTCTGTCCATCCCCATTTTTGCTTGAGAGGGAATGATGGAGATAAGATCTCTAGGCCGATTCATAACTTGACCCGAGAGCCCAACATACAGCAAGCCCAAATGAAAACTAAACAACTAGAAGCCCAACTTTACTCTGCTACTTCTAGAGAATTCCAGCAAGCTTACCATATACCTGCACAACACACAAGCAAATCCTTATAACAAGAATGTCAGCTAAAATTTAGCTGACAAAGGTTGACAGAATTAGTTAGAACCTTAGCCATTAGATTTTAACAATTTCAAATCAATGGATGAAATCCATTCAATACTCTGTATAAATACACTCAACATATTGATAATAAATTCTAGTGCAGATGCACAAAATACTTACAAATCTTACAGTTTCTACCATACCCGCAATCTTAATTGTAAAAAGAGAGATAATTACGAGGAACTTTGACGAAAGGGATGTTTGTTGTCGATTTTGCAAATAGAAATGTTGATTGAGCACTTTGATTTGAAAGAAAACATCTACAAATATTCATTTGAGTATGCTTTTATTGTATATCAATTTCTACCACTTTGCAACTAATGCTTGCTTTAGTAACGGTAATGTACAAGACCTCATCTTTGACTTCCGCCTTTATCTTGTCATACTCTATGTTCTCTGGTAATGCGATCTTGTAGCTGTACTTGCCGTAGCTCTTGGTCGGCTAGTCTTCCTCACCAATACCATATGGACCATTTACACTAGTATCTTGAGCTTGTCTGGGAACCTTCTCTACATTAAGCACAAGCATTTTCTCTTCAACCCATACTTTAACGTCATCCTTGGTCATGCCAGGCATATCAAACCTCATCTTGTAGTCTTTTCCTCCTTCCTTAATTGCCCACGGAGTCCTGCCCTTGCCGTATCCATTTCTCCACTCAGAGGAGCTGTCGTCTAAGTGCTATTGTATGCAAAAGGATCCTCCATCATACTCTCCATTGTATCCATCATTTGTTGCACTATCCTTGCTGTTGGAAACCTATCCCACAAACCTGTAAATAGAAAATCAAACTTAAGTCACTTTGGTTTTGTTCTTGGATAAGCAACACCTTTCTAACTTTTGCGCCTCCTTGAGTTGAAGTGCTTCCATAGTTCCAAGTTCCAAGGGCTACTTACTTGTTGGGGGAGCAACTTGTGGTGCCTTTTGTTGTTGACTTTGTTTTGGGGTTAGAGCTTTGTGCAATTGATCAAGATATTGTTCCTTTTTTCTGCAACAGCCTTGACAATGCCAGGAAAACCTTTTCTTGTTTTCAATGGAGGCGTAAACTTAAAGCAGGGAAATTTTGTGAGTGATCTCTCAGATGGAAGAGGAGTGTACACATTGACGTGTGATGATGCCATCTCAAGTAAGTTTTCAATGATCGATGTTGATCTTTACAGGGTACAATGTCAAAAGAACACATACCAGGAGTAGGAGCTTCATCATCCTGCTATGAAGACTCACTCAGAGCTGCGACACTCTCAAACGAGGAAGTCGAAGGAGAGACTTCTGGCTTTTATCTGGGATCCATGAGCTAAGCAGGACAAGGCCCACCTTTTCTTCCCCAGCCCAACGCTTTATGATACTCCTCATTATTGCCTTGTTATTCTAGATGCTTCTCTATTTCTCTTATTCTTCGTTCGTCTAATGATGAGGCAAAATATTAAATTTCAGCCTTACCTCCGTTAGTTTTATCATGGTATCAAAGCTCTTTTACATGAAGCTAGAATGGGTATCCATCTCGGCTGCTGTTTTTTAGCTTTTTGAGCCTTTAAGTCCTTTTTAAATTTCGTTGTTGTACACCTTGTGCCTTTTGGTCCCCTTCATCTTCAATACGTCGGGAGGGCCATCTTATGCCAATATCATAGGTAATCAAAATCAAAACAATGTTAGACCAGAAGACCACCCAGCTTCCCCATATTAGCTTCATCCTAATGAGAACCGATCTTTCATTGTAGTGTCCTCTCCATTAATCGGACCAAATTACCATTCATGGTCAAGGTCAATGGGAATGGCACTGTTATCAAAAAATAAATTAAGATTCATTAATGGTAGTATCATTATGCCAAACAGAAATGACCCTATATATGCCTATTGGGAACGATGCAATACAATGGTGTTATCATGGTTAATGCGTTTTGTAAGTGATTCTAATGTCCAAAGTATTATTTGGCTAGATTCTGCTGCTGAGGCATGGAAGGACCTTTAAGACAGATTCACTCAAGGAGACTCTTTCCGTATTTTAGACCTTCAAGAAGTTATTTATTTACTAAAGCAGGGAAACCTCTCAGTATCCAACTACTATACAAACCTTAAAATGCTCTGGGATGAGTTTTCCAACCTAAGACCACTGCCCCGATGTAGGTGTCAACCTCAATGCACATGTGATGTCCAGACTATCATCAAGTCATACCAAGAGAATGACAGAGTTATACGGTTTCTAAAAGGCTTAAATGACTCATATACTACAGTACGATCTTAGATTATGTTGATGGAACCATTACCTGACATTAAGAAAGTTTTCTCTATGGTAGCACAGCATGAGAGACAACTAATTTCCTCTTATTCTCACAATGTCACTCATTCAAAAGTTCCTAAATCTCAAGCATTCTATACCAAGACAGATACAAGAAAAACATTTCAGTCAATAAAAAAACCTGTATGCAGTTACTATGGACTCCTAGGGCATATGGAAGATAAGTGTTATAGAAACACGGATTTCCTCTCAACTTTACAACCAACAACAATAAATCAACTACTTACCAATCAAAAGATGCCTACAGGTCCAGATTCAGAGCTGCCAACCAAGTCAAAATGCGCCTTGACAACTCATCAGACAACACCCTTTGCACCTTAGAAGATCAGAAAGAAAGCACACAACCGAGTGTTAACTACAATCTGATTCAGGAAGAGAACTACCAACTGAAGGAATTACTGCATAATGGAAAAGTTCCTATGACCAGTCTGACCTTGGTACCGCAAATAAATACACTCACAAAAGATGATAAAGGTATATACTCACTTGTCAAACCACGTTTACCTTCATCCCTTTGGATCTTGGAATCTGGTGCCACGGATCACATTATATGCAGTTTAGAATTATTTTATGAGTATACAAATGCCAGTAATTTGACAGTGAGGCTCCCCAATGGCCAACAAGTACCTGTTACACATATAGGAACAGGTCATATCTTTGGTCTAGTGTTGACTAATGCTCTCTATGTTCCTATCTTCTCACTTAATCTCATTTATATCAGTCAGCTTACAAATTCCTCTCTTTACAAACTAACCTTTACCAATCGCTCTTGTGACATTCAGGATACCAAAACCTTGAAGGTGATTGGTTTTGCTAAACAACTTAATGGACTCTATTACCTATGACCTAAACATCAAGCCAACACAACCTTCTCTCAATCAAGCCACATTTGGCATCATCGATTAGGACACTTGTCCATCTCCAGATTAAAACTATTGTCTTCTATAGATTCATCTATTCCTTTCCAGCATGTTACACAATGTGATATACGTCATTTTCCAAAACAAAAACATTTACCTTTCAGATTGAGCACTTCTATGGCTTCTGCTTGCTTTGATATCATCCATGTTGACATATGGGGACCTTACCATTCTACATCTATTCATGGACATAGATTCTTTTTAACCATAGTAAATGACCATAACCGTATGACCTAGGTACATTTAATGAAGCACAAATCTGAAACTAGGGACTTAATTATAATTTTTTTTGCCTATGTGGAAAGACAGTTTGCAAAAAAGATAAAATGCATCAAAAGCGATCAAGGGGCTGAATTTTCGATGATTGATTTCTTCTCCACAAATGGAATTCTACATGAAACCCCATGGATAGAGAGCACCAGCAAAATGAGAGGGCTAAAAGGAAACACCAATGTATCTTATATGTGGCAAGAGCTCTGAAAATGCAAGCAAATCTTCCTACTAAATATTGGTCAGAGTGTGTTCTACATGCAGTTTTTCTCACCAATCGAATTCCTTCACCACTCTTGTCCCATAAACCACCTTATTCAATTTTGTTTGGCACTAATCCTAATCTTGCTCACCTAAAAGTGTTCAGTTGCCTTTGTTTTGCCTCAACTAAGGAAACAAACAGAGGCAAACTAGACACCAGAGCAAGAAAATATGTTTTTCTGGGTTTTCAACAGGAACCAAAGGGTACAAGTTATTGGACTTGGAGACAAGATAGTTCTTCCTATCTAGAGATGTGTTGTTTTATGAAGACACTTTTTCCTTCCAACATCTACCTTCTGTCAACCTCTCTACCCCTAGTCTAGTCTTACCTACTCTTTCAAACTCTCCCTGCTATGACCACTTACAAACCACATTTGATTCAAATAAATCTCTACCAGACCTACCTTTGCCCACCACTAAACCACACGGTTCTACTAGAAACTCAAAACCACCATCCCATCTAAGGGATTATGATTGTTATACTCTACCACATACTTGATCACACACAATTTCGTCTATCTTATCTTACCAACATCTATCCCCTCAGCACAAATCCCTCTTTATGGCCATTAACACTTCTAAAGTCCCTTCCACTTACACTGAAGCAATAAAACACATTGAATGGCAAAATGCAATATAGGAAGAATTACAAGCTTTGGAAAAAAAAATCAAACATAGGACCTTACCTACTTACCACTAGGCAAGACTACCATCGATTGCAAGTGGGTGCATAAGCTTAAATATAATCAGGATGGCTCCCTTCATCGCTGCAGGAGCAGACTGGTTACATGAGGCTTTACACAACAAGCAAGGTTGGAATACACATAAACCTTCTCCCCAGTTGTAAAGCACACCACAACTTGGGCTCTACTTGCTCTCACAGCCTCCCAAAGCTAGCATCTCCAACAGCTGAACATCAACAATGCATTCCTCCACAGAGACCTCCATGAATAAGTTTACATGAAGCCTCCGCTAGGTCTTTTCCTGCCTGATCCCGAGATGGTAGGCAAACTTAAAAAAAGCCTGTATGGACTCAACTAGGCCAGTCGTCAATGGCATGCCAAATTGACGTCCGCACTGATTTCTGACCACTTCTCCCAGTCCGTCTCCGATTATGCCATGTTCACCAAAAGGCAAGGTTGTCAGTTTATCATTATACTGATTTATGTAGACAATGTTCTTCTAGCAAGCACCGACCTTTCACTAATTGAAACAACGAAAGAGTTTCTAAATGATACCTTCCAGATTAAGGACCTTGGACCAGCAAAGCTTTTCCTCGAACTGGAGCTGACGCAATCCTCCATTGGTATGGATTTGTCACAACAAAGATACACCTTGGATCTCTTGGAGGACTCTGGCTTTCTCCACTACAAACCAGTTTCAACACCTATGGCTCCAAACACGCGCTTGATAGCCTCCAATAAACCCAACATAGACTTCGGCAGATATTGGAACATAATAGGAAAGTTGCTTTACTTTACCATTACAAGACCGAATATCAACTTTCCTGCCCAGTAGCTATCCCAATTTCTTGACAGACCAACCATCGACCATCTACAAGCCATCAACCGTATGTTAAAGTACCTCAAAAGGGCATTTGGTCAAGGCCTTTTATTCCCCAAGAGCTCCTAAGCACATCTTCATGCCTTCTCAGACTCCGACTGGGCAACGTGTCCTGACTCTCGCAAATTGGTCACTAGTTTTTGCGTGTTCCTTGGTTCTGCCTTGATTTCTTGGAGATCAAAGAAACAAGCCACCATCTCCTGCAGCTCCTCAAAAGCAGAGTACCGGGCCTTAGCTGCTACAACCTGCGAGCTTCAGTGGTTAGTCTATCTACTCAAAGACTTCAGCTTTACGCATAAAGGAGCAGCTTACCTCTATTATGACAACAAATCGGCCATTCATATTGCTGAAAACCCCATCTTTCACAAACGCACCAAGCACATAGAGATCAACTATTATCTTACACATACCAAGGTCCAAGAAGAGGTCATCCACCTGCTCCCAATTGCTTCTCACTCACAATTGGCCGACATCTCACGAAGCGTTGTCCAGAGGCCCATTCGAGACACTCTTGCTTAAACTGGGTATACACGATGTGTATATTCTAGCTTACGGGGCTTGTCAAAAGAACACACACCAGGATCAAGAGCTTCATCATCCTCCTTTGAAGACTCACTTAGAGCTACGACACTCTCAAACGAGGAAGTCGAAGGAGAAACTTCTAGCTTTTATCTAGGATCCATGAGCTAAGCAGGACAAGGCCTACCTTTTCTCCCCTTGCCCAACGCTTTGTGACACTCCTTATTATTGCCTTGTTATTCTAGATGCTTCTCTATTTCTCTTATTCTCCTTTCGTCTGTAAGCTTGCCTATATAAAGGCATCTGCTGTTCAATACATGATGAGGCAAAAGATTAAATTTCAGTCTTACCTCTGTTGGTTTTATCATACAATGTTATGAAATAACATAGTAGACATGTCATATGCTAAGTTGGAATATATAAAGAGCAGTGGACACTTCTGGACTCGAATGTAGGTGTCGTAATCTTGTGATTTGTATTGTCTCGCCAGTTCCAAATTCTAGACCTCTCTACAATATTTTGATGGGCCAAGTGATGCCGAGGCCATGTGAAATGTAACATCCCACCCCCGATGGGAAGGGTATAATAGTAATTTGGAAAGGGCTAAGGGTGTTTAGAATTGTTTTGAAATGTTCATGCGTATCCTTACACGTGAATAGTAAAATTTGCACATGAAAATGACTGTACATGCATTCATGACATTTCCCGGTATATGTGCTTTGATGTAATTTTTGTGGATAAATATAATTTTGTGCTTGAAAATTTAATTGGAGTGGATTGTTAAGTGTTTTATATTTTTGGGGAAATTTAGGAATTTTTCTGGAAAATTTTGGGGAAACTTTCCGCACCGAAAAAATCGCCAGGTGGCGGACTGATTGGTTTTCGATACTGGAAATTTTTGTCCAATGGCACTGGAATATTGAGTACATGATTTTAGGATGTTATAACTAAAGCCATTGGAATTGGATGGATTAATGACTTCATTTTATTAGGGTTCTTTTTCTTACAACTTTATTAATTGGATTCTTCTTTTTTATTAAATGTAAAGTGTCATGACATGTGTCATGACACTCTTAAACCCATTTAATGCTTACATTCACGATTCTTCCTAAGTTTGAAAGAGTAAAAAGGTGTTTTTGAAGAGTGTTTTGGTTCTTCCATCCGAAACCTCCCCTCCTCTCCCTCTTCATTGGCTTTCTTCACTCTTTCTAGCTTAATTGTTACTCTTCTCCTTCACCTTAAGTGCTTCCTTTCATGCACTCTAGCTTAAACCTCCAACCTCCTTACCATGATGATTGTCGTGCATGGTGTTGAGAAGTAGAGGATTAGTGACTTAATTGAAGAATTGAAGAGTTAAAAAGCTTGATAGGTAAGAGTTGTGTGTTATGTTCTTAAAATGGTAGATAGATGCATTAATTGTGATGATTTATGCATTAATTGTAGGAACTTGTTTTTGGTGTATATGGGTATGTAATTTGGTTATTTAATTGATGGTGATGGTTGATTGATGAATTGATGAGGTAAAATCTATTGAATACAAGTAGAGATATTAAGGTGATTGAAAATGAAATTATGCTTAAAGATTAGTGTAAAACATGATGGATGATGGGATGAGTGTGTGCTGTAATTTGTGGACTTATGTTCAAGAATAGGATGTGAGTGAGTTATGATAGGTATATGAAGCAAATTGAGTGAGAAATGGTGTAGAAATGGTGTGGAAGTGATAGGGTTTGGTTTAGGTCAAAAATCAGGAAAATGTGACTTGTACATATTTCAATGTTTTGATCATAACTTCTTATATGGTTGAGCAATTGAGGTGCTTGTTGGCTGGAATGAAACTTGAGAAGTTTAGTTACATTTTTTGTGAAGGAAGTGATGCTTAATTGTGCCTTAAAGGGGTTTAAATTTGGCCTTAAAAGTGAGTTATAGGTGCTGTATGAACAGTAATTCGAGATTGTGACCTGAAACTTTGATGAATTTTTCTAGGTTGATTTAGGTGGAATTTGCTCAATTGGTCTTAATGAAAGTGGAAGAGTTTCTTGTTATCTTTCTATCACCACTAAGTATGCTATTTTTTGACATCTAGGTTGATAGTACTGATCGGTTAACTTTTAGATGTTAATGTGCTTTGGACTAGAAAATGTGCTAAGTGTAAGTTTTGTGGTGATTGTATATTGAAGCTAAATTCTGGACTGTTATGATTTCAATTAGCGCAAATGGTCTTATGGAAAGTTGTAGAGGAATGTATTAGCTTTGAAATGAGGTATAATGTGCTAATTTTGGATGTAAGAGTTGTGAGTTATGAATTTTCAAAGATTGGATCTGATTTAGGTAATCTGTTAGTTAACAATCTTTAACAGGGCAGTCACATTGATGGGAGAATTTGACCTAGTTAGAAATGAAATTTGCTCCTTGTTGCGGTCTAAATAGAACAAAATAAATTAAATTCTATCTAGTCCAATTAAAGGCAAGTGCACCTCGTCGACAAGTAATATAAATCGGTGAAAACCGGATATCGTACCCAAGGGAAAAAATTTCTAACACGTAAGAAAATTAAATTAAACGATGAAAAATTGCTCAGACGATCAAGATTTGATTGATTTGAAAATAAAATAAATTAAATAAGTAAATCAAGAAAATATGAAAATTGTAAAATATAAATTAAAACGACTGGATTTAATCAAATGACAAAAATCGGTTAAGGTATAAGATTTCAATTGGATTGGAAATTAAAATAAAATTGTAACAGTGGATTGATTTAGGAAATACTTCACTTAAACAAGTCAAACCCAATGTTCATGGTGTTTCCTTCTCTTCTAAATCCGAGTCACTACTTGGTCCATAGATAATTCGGAATAAAAAGGCATTAAATTCAAGAAGCCTAAAATTAAGTTTTTTAATTCTAGGTATCCTCACACAAGATCCTAAGGTTGGTCTACACTTAAGTCTCAAGTGTGTCGCTTAATTAATTTTTCCGAAAAATTAAATCCCATTGGTTGTTACATTTAATTATCTAAGGTCTTAATCTAGGTGATCAAGCTAAATTAAGACAAATTATGCATTTAATCAAGCAAAAATCAATATCACAAAAATTATCCCAATCCAATATCAATCTTAACCTTAACCGGAAATAAAAACTTATACATATTTATCAATGAAACATAAATCATGGTCTTAAAATATGTTGCATTGATTAAATCACACAATTAAAATAAATACGGAATTAATAAAAATAAAACAAATTAAGAACAAAACCCCCTTATGATGCGGTGAAGAAATGGGCTATGCGTTAATGGTGATTGTGGCTCATTCCACCATGCAGACTCTTTTCATGTCTTTTCTACTATTCACGCACAACATTCAAGTTTCCAAAGCTTTAATGTGTTTTCTTGTCACCAACGATGTAACACCAATTATTGCCTTTAATGTCCACTAATTGTTGTTTTCGTTGCTATCCTCCACCAACTTGCTACTTGATTTATCCTTGCTTTAAACCACCTACATCAACGTCCTCCTTTGGTCCCACCAGCTTCTCATTTTTTCATGCAGCTCAAAGTTTGTGAGTGAAGAGTCTTTGAGAGAAGGCTGTCTATAAATGAGGATTGTCCACGCCACCAGCTCAAGCTTCAGTGTTTTCCAACCAGCTGCTTGCCTTCTGCGTGTGAGTCTCCTCCACCAGCAGCTACCTCATGAGTTTTTCCCTTGCTCACGCATTCTCCAACCAACGTAAATGCTTAGTTTCCTATGCCACCAACACTAGCTCTCCTATACGTTGTTCAGCCCCCACTTTGTGTGTTTTGAATGTCTGATTTATTGGGCGTTCACGTCTGTGTTCTCCCTCTCCAACAGCTGCCTCTACGTTGGCTTCCTCCAACCAGGTAGCTACAACGACTTCATGCCAGCCTCTCCACGTTGTCAATCTTCAGCTCTTGGTTGCTAACGTCTCTTTTTTTTCTCTAGCAACTAACGTTTTCTTCTTTTCCAGCTTATACGTTAGTAAGTGGAGTCTTCAACATGTGTCTTCCTTCTCTCCACCTTGCGTCCAGCTAACGTGCTCCACGCCAGCTGATTCATCAACGTCAATGGATAGCATCCTTAATGATCAGTGTAGCGTAGCCCTCTCCAAAAGCTCACGTCCACCACCTGCTTCTAAAGCTTGCTTCTCCAGCCAACGTATTTGGAATCTCCCCAAACCACAACGTCGTTCTTGAGTTTTGAATGGAGAGTCCCAAAATAAAATGTTAAGTCCCCCTCTTCCAACGTGTTGGAGAGAAAAAATTTTAAAGGTGGCGTCAATGAGAGACCAGCTCATTTGTTGTTCACGCCCAACTATTTTTCAACCCCCAGCAACGTGGTCTGTTTATATCTCCCCAGCTGTCATGCCTTCAAGGAATCCACCTGCTTCTTTTAACTCCACCAGCTGTTTGCGTCTTCAGCCCAGCGTCAACCTTATTTTCTTTTAGCTAACTTATTTGTCGTTTCTTTTGTCTAAGCCAACAACTGCCTTCTATTGTTTGTCTCCATCTCCTAACGCATAATCCTTCTCCTTTTTTTTATCTTTACCCATCAGCAATGCTATTTCTCCCCCACCTGGTGTCTTCAATGTCTCTTGCCACCAGCTACTCCATGTATGAGGGCCACCTGCTGCTTCGACCGTCCTTCTCTCCACTAGCTTGATGGGTGGTTTCTAAAGTAGAAGTCTTTTGCTTGAGCTGGTGGTGTTTGTCCCTTCCGATGGCAACATTAGAGGGAGTCTTCTTTGATGAATTATGAAGCTCCTTTTGGAAGTAGCTGCTTTGTCCTTCAGCCCATCATCAATGTGTAGTTGTTATTTCTCCTTGCTGTCTATGTGTTGTTGGATGCTAGCTGTAAGTGGAGTAGTTGTAGGTTGAAGTGGGGGCTGTAGCATGGTGGAAGCATGGAGCTTGTGTTGATGGAAGTGAAGGTTGTGTTGTGGG
>JANZLH020000035.1:1610703-1624159 GCA_026770325.2 Erythroxylum fimbriatum | reverse complement strand
ACAAGGACCACATTCAAAGAGATGCAGACGTGACTATTTGTATGATGAAGCTCAACCCTCTGGGTTCATCCCTTGTGAGGGGTAGATGTATTCTTGTACTAAAACAAAAGAATGAGTATCATTTTCTATGAAAAGATTTGATAAGTACTTTGATTGTTGTGGAATAAGAAAAAACCTTCTTAAGCTCTTAGAATATCACAATTTCGTCCTGTGGTTCTTTTGAATCAGTTCCTGATACAGATGGCTCAGTTTATGAATTTCTCCTTAGTATTCATTTTGGTTTCATTATCAAGTCATTGTTGAAAAAAGAATGTGTGGTTTGGACAAAGTCATCTTCGTAAAAGCAAACATTTGTTTATATGCTCTATGACTATTGAAGGCATACCCTTTTCTAGTTTTCGACTTTTCTATAAAAGGAAAGCACAAATTTTTGTTGAGATGCTATTGTGGCTCACAATGTAAAGGGTAATCAGTTTTATAAAAGGGGGTGAAGGGACTGAGCTCCTAAGATAACTGTGTGATGAATATCTTCTATAATTACAAAGGAAGTTTTCACGAAAAATTCACCTTGACAAGAGGTATCAATTTTATAGCTTATCCTAAGCTTCGAGTTGTTTGGAGCTTTTAGTCTTTCTTGAGTTTTTTGCAATAGTTCTGTCAGGATTATTCCTTGCTTAATGCAGTTTAAATAAACTCCTGTGTCAAATAAAGCGATAATGTCTATACTAAAGTCTTTGCATCTTAATGGTTATTCAAATCAAATATTTTTGGGAGTAATGTGGTTAATAATCAAAAGAAAATCTTCAAGTAATTTCTTGGCATTGTTGAGTTCAAGTTTTTCATTAATTTCTTCATCACACTCACATTCTTCTCTCCTTATTTGTTAAAGCAAATTCCTAATGGTTTCATCATCTTCCTTTTTGTTTTTGGTTGAGTTTTTTAAGCTCTTATTTTATTACTATGATTTATTAGTAAAGGTTAGAAAATGTCGGTTATGAGTTTTTGATTTTCTTTGCTTTATCTAGGATGTTGATCAAATTGTAGGTATTGGAAGATGTTAAAGGTAGGCTTCGATCGGATTTCAAAATACCGTGGGAGATTTTGCAAATATTCTTTTTGTAGTTACGGCTCTTAAGTGTTTTTTTTTTAGAACAAGGGAAGAGAAAAACACGAAAAAAAAACTAGTGCGGTTGGCGAGGGTACGTCATGCCGTTCGCATCTCGATGCAGCAGGGCTCTTAAGTGTGTTTTATAACTTCTAAAAGGAAATTTTGGTCTTTGGTTAGCATGTTGAATTATTTTTCTAAATCTGATTGTTGTATCGATTAATCACTACTTATTGAGCTATCAATTTCTAATCCTAAGGCTTCGTTTTCAAGATCTTCATCAGAATATTATTAAGAGGACTCGCTATTAAAAATCATTAAGGCCTTGGTTTTGTGTAAAATTTCTTAGTCTAAGTCTAAATTTTGAATTTTCCTATTGATTTTGCAGTATCTAGTTGTGTGGCCCTTTTAGTTGTACTTATAGCATGTAATATTTCTAAATTTTATTGTTGAAGAAGGTTTTGAGGCTTGTTCACATATTTTTTACAGGGCTTAAGCTTTTGTAGAATTTTCTGTGTTTTTAGTATGGGAATTTATTTATGGTTTTGCTACATTGGGCTTTGCTACAGTCTCTGCAAGGTCTTTTGCTATTGTTTTAGGAAATATCAAATTCTTGGCAGAAAGTTCCTAACTATCTTTTTGGCTTTGAACATTTCATATTTTAATTGTTTTTAGAGTTTCATGCCATGGCAAAGTTTTAGACCTTGATGTTGGGTATAAAAGTTCCTTTTAGGTTAATCTATTATATGGGATTTGGTCATTATGAGTTTCTCTAATTTTAGTTTTCACTTTTTTACCTAACAAAGGTGGTAATCCTGCTAAGAATTTCTCCTTCCAAAAAGGTTATTTTCAGTCTTCTTTAAGCATTACGCTTGTTAAGAATGTATCTTTGTACCATTTGAAATCAGTGAGTTTTTTGCACCTAAAGTTTGACAATAATTCAGTAATTTTATCCTTCAATTGTAAGGAATCTCCTATGAAATATAAAGAGATTGTTAAAATTAATGTTAAGACTGCATCTTAAATGGGCTCACGATTTTCATCTAAAATTCTAATGACTTTAAGGATTTCTAATTTTTGCCCTGAAATCCTTTGTTCCCTTTTTTGTGTACCTATTCTGTCCCATTAGATCCAAACCATCCATTTATGTGGGACCACAAAATAGATGGTTTGGATCTAATGAGACAGGATAGGTATACAAAAAAAAGGGACAGAGGATCACATCCCTTAATTTTTAAGATTCAGTTGGGTGTTAATCTCGGCAAGCTTTTAATTGTTCAAAAAATTCAGTTATTAAAAGCTCAACAATTACATGATCAGTGGTTTCTAATTGTGTTATATAGGCATTAACTACCATTTTCATTTGTTAAAGCACATTTAAAATGTTGCATTCGTTCATTCTATCGATATTCCATTCATAAAAGAAGCATTTATGTAGTCCGTTGTAAGATATTGGGCTTTTGATCTATGTTTATGTCAAGAGCAATGGGTTTTGTGCAATGAGGTTTTTGTTGCCAATAAAGTTTGTTCACAATTGGAGAAGGAGGTTGGAGACTTTCAATTTCACTATTGCTTTCTTGCTCCATTGTATTCACTTTTTGAGAGCTATTAGCTTTGATTCAAGTTTGACTCTTAATTTGGATGGTGTTCAAAATTTGAGACGATAGAGACTTCAAAGAACTAGAGACTATGTTCTTATTAATCATATTCAATTGGCTTTGTATGATATTGAGGAATTTTGTTATTATTCTTTTTTTTAAATTGGCTCAAATATAACAGTTTTGACCAACTTTGTTTTGGTGATCATTATAAGATATTTTAAACTTTTCTTTATTTTAGACAATTTTTTTTCTTACAATATATGGGTAAGGTTGCGTGCTATAAGACCTCTTCAGATCTTGCTTCAATATAGAATTTTAAATTAGGTGTGATGGTGATGATGATGATGATAGACAGTTTTCCTCCTAGAGAATGCAAATAAGTGTTCGTGTAATTGTTCTGACTCATAATATTTTTGATATCTTTGAGATTTTCATTTTTATTTTCACTTTGATTTTTTATTTTCAAAAGGATGCAATGCTATCTTTTGTTTGTAAGGAATCCCAAGTTCACAAAAATTAGGATTTTTCTAACTGTAGTTTTTCTCCTCTTATAGTTTGCCACACTTTTGTTTTGGTATTTTTTTTTTTTAGGGAAATTTGTTTTGGTATTATTGTTAACAGTTCTAAAAGGATATTCTATGTTATTTTCTTGAGCTTACATTTCAAATCAATCAGAGAACGCACTATACACTATA
The DNA here is from genome assembly GCA_026770325.2 of Erythroxylum fimbriatum. Taxonomy (NCBI): domain Eukaryota; kingdom Viridiplantae; phylum Streptophyta; class Magnoliopsida; order Malpighiales; family Erythroxylaceae; genus Erythroxylum; species Erythroxylum fimbriatum. The sequence goes on along the minus strand of JANZLH020000035.1, from coordinate 1,620,758 downwards.
TGGTTGTTGACAATCTCGTAATTTTTTTCCTGAATCTATTTTCGGTATTCTAAGAAATTATAAAATTAAAATTAAAGTTAACGTACTCAGTGCACAAGACTCTTCGCTTGACAAGAATCTGTAAAGAGTTATAATATACTCAACTTTTTTTAAATATTTTTATAAAGAGACTATTTCCGTGACCGTTACTTGAACCTATAATCTTACGATTACAGTTGAACAACTTCACCTTTTATAATAAATTATCAAAAACCATAATCTTTTTTATTTATGTTCTAAAGCGTAAAAACCATCATGCAAATATTCTTTGTTCACCTTTAATTATTTTTTGCTATGACGTACAGCTCATTGTACCGCAAACCACAGTGCCTGAATGAAATATACATTATCTAGACACAAAAGTCCTACGTTTCTACTTCCGCGAACTCAAACACTCGCAAGCATTTTGTGTCTGAGCACCAAACCTATGTCTCCTCCTCTCTTCAACCTCACTCCTGATTTAGCAGTCTCGAGGCTCTGCTTGGGTCTCACCTCTCTCTTTTTTGTCTCTCATTTCTTTTGATATACTGTTACTCTCACAACAATGGGCCTCTCAAACCCAGTTCTTTTATTGGTTACTCTCTTCCAGGAACCATGACTTTTGGCGAGCAAAACACGCTGTCCCAATCTTTTCGCATTCTCGACGAGGCCTTCCATGGCGGGATCAACTTCTTTGACTCTGCTGAAATGTAACTTTTCCCATTTTCATCTGCTAACTTTCTGAGTCTTCAATTGCTTTCACTGTAATCCGGTTATTGGTTATGTTGTATTGCAAGTAAGTTGGAAACTTTGTTCAGGTATCCAGTGCCTCAACGCGAAGAAACTCAGGGGAGGAGCGAGGAGTATTTTGGCCGTTGGGTTAAAGAAAGGAGGATTCCGCGTGATCGTGTTGTCATAGCTACAAAGGTTTTAATCCTCTAACTTATTACCATGTAGAAAGATTATAATTTTGATTCTATGCATCGCATGATCAGGTTTTTGTAGTAAAGCTGAGTTATTCTTTAAGGATCTTTTTAGTTCTGTTGTGCTCGTTTGGTTGCTACTGGATGAATGGTCGAATGGGTATATGTCATTGGAATTATGAGTTTGAAATTCTAAGAAAAGGAAGTGTCTTGTTAAGTTGGTTGATTTTGGACGTAAGATTGGTGTACGTCTGTGGAAAACATCATCCTGACTTGCAGCATCATATTGTCCATATCTTTCACTCCAGAGTTTGTGTGCGGAACATGCTGGGGCTTTTGAATAATTTCATAGGCTCTCCGGTATTAGGATCAGTGTCACTAGGAGAAAAATAGCAGATCAGTACTTAGTTTGTACTTATATGATCTTATATTGTTCATCTACTAATAGAATTCATAAATGGAATCTGATTTGCTTTTCCCTTCTGTATAACAGTGGAACTTGGCACTTTTGGCTGAACCATAATTTAACAATAGTCAGCAGAATTCATCGTCTTGCTGCTTTCCATGCTAATGAAATTTTCTATTAACTAATTGTTCTCATCTTTTGTAATAACCCATTGTCACATAAAATACATGTGAAAAGTCTTCTCATTCTGATCTGATGGCGAGAAATAGTTTGATCCAGGTTGCAGGACCTTCTGGACAAATGTCTTGGATACGAGGTGGACCAGAATGCTTGGATGCCCGAAATATTACCGAGGCTATTGATAGTAGGTTGGTATATGCATTTGTATGTAACTATTGTAGAAGGCTGGTGCACTGTGAGCCCCTTACTATTAACAAGAAATTGGATTGCCGTCAAAGAATTGTGAACAATTGCTGATAGTTATCTGTCTGGCTTTTGTTGAAAAAAATAAATATAATCAATATTGTTATAATAGTTTTTGATTGATTAGAATATCCTACTACAAACATATTGTGAAAAAGTTTGATGACTGAATTTTGATTATTTGATTAATTTCATAATTTGTCTATTGATTTGATTATTATGATTGATGCAGTTTGATGCGACTACAGATGGACTACATTGATCTCTATCAAATTCATTGGCCCGATCGGTTTGTATGTGAATCCTGCTGTTTTTCATCATTATCAATGTGTGCATGTTTGTCTGTATCTGCATGGATATTTTTGTGGCTCTGCTGCTTTATTCATTTATATTTTTGTTTATTTTAGCTGTATTATGTTTTCTTTCTTTTGTTTCCTTAAAACATCAGTAGTTGCTTCTTCAGGTATGTTCCAATGTTTGGAGAAACTGAGTATGATCCAACCCGACAGTTTTCCTCAGTTTGCATTGAGGAACAGCTTGATGCTCTTGGTAGAGTGGTTAATGCTGGCAAGGTGAGTGGCAAATTGTCAAAGTCAATCTCTTACTAAGAATACAACTACTACCTTGGGACCTTTTTGTGTAGATAAGATACATTGGACTCAGTAATGAGACACCTTATGGTGTTATGAAGTTTCTTCAGATTGCTGAAAGGGCTTCTCACTACCCAAAGATAATATCTATACAGGTTTTGGATTTATGACTCTGCACGATTGATGCTTATGATCTTTGTCCTATTCAACACTTTCTTCTCTGCCTTTCTAGCATCCGCTTGCATATTCCACTCTTTTGCTTTTTGAATTTTCTTTGGATTAATGCTAATCCACAGCTTTTCTTTTTCAATAATAGAACTCTTATAACTTGCTCAACCGAACTTTTGATTCTGGATTGGCTGAATGCTGTCATCATGAAGGGTATGTTTTGTTCTGGAAATAAGTACTCAGTTTAAAATTAAACATGTTTGTTCCAAGTCTGAATATTCGTTTGTCTTATTTTATTTTAATAATTGCCCCCTTTCATGGTTATCCCATTGTTCAGTAGAACTTCCTTTGATCATGACTGAAATTTCATGATTTATGTTATTACTCCATTTTCAATATACAAGATGTTTGTTGTCCTTATAAAATATCATTGTTAATTCTGAGCTAGGAAAAACTACCGTATCCTCTGATATAGTGGAGACCTCAAAGTGCAAAACCTCTTTTACTATGCAACTGTTTTATGTAATGGATTATAGTGGGATATGTAAGTTGACTTTTTATTTGAACAAACCTACAGTTGTTTTCTCTAGATTTCTGCTCAACTATGTAGTATGACTTTACTGAACAGAAAGATGTAAGTTATTATTGAAAATGATTTTATGGAAGGCCGCCTTATAATCAGTCTATTGTTGTATTATTGATTTGTTGTAGAGTCAGTTTATTGGCCTACAGTCCCCTGGCAATGGGCATACTATCTGGGAAGTATTTTGCACCTGACGGGGGTCCAACTGATGCCAGGTTAAATCTTTTTAAAGGTCAATCATTGAATTTTCTCTTTTCCCTTTTATACCTTGAAACATTTGTCCGATAATCAAACCGCCGCCTTTTACATTTCATTATGGTTGCGCTATCTCTCCTTTCAGGCAGGTATTCAGAAGGAGAATCAAGATACAACCTGTGTAATAACATCGTAAAAACAGCTACTATGGTAAGTTTATTCTTTTATGGTTTTGCACTTTATCTCCTTTTTACCTATAGAGGTCATAAATAACTGATTGAATTAGTTTGATGGTAAGTTTGGATGCTACCACTTAATGCTGACAAACGAACAATGAAGAAAGGGCAGTTGAAATTGCTTCTTGAACACTCTATCCTTTGATACAATTTCGCAAGTGTGATTGGATTCAAGTTGCTACTGGCTATTTCGGCAACTGCTAGTTTGAAAAGTTAGACTGACGACTTTGCTTAATTACCACTTAACTTCCTATTTCAACATTAGTGGAAAATGTTGTGAAAGGTAACTCAATCTTTCCTTTCATCTTCTTTCCTCACATCCTTCCTACCCCTCTGCTGTGGGACATACTGAACCCATTTCTTTCTTTTGAAACAAACATGAGCTTAGGAGAACCTTAGTTGGGAGGAACATAACCTTTACCTTTACTTGCATTCGCGCAGCTGACTCCTTTGGGATCACCATCCTTTTCTTTCTTTTGGAACAAACACAATCTAAACAGTTGATGATTTTTCTGAGCTATAAGAGCCAATAGTAAAGATCTATTCAAGTGGGTGATGGATTGGGTCCATAATCTGTTCTCCTTCTGCAGAAAGGAACAATTTCATTTTGTGCATTACATATTTGTTATGCTTGTATTTCTGACTCTGCATCTTCTTATGACATGCAGGAGTACCTTGGCATTGCTAAACGATATGGACTGCATCCCGTATCTCTAGCAATTGGTATGATATCTGCTTGTGTTAATTGCTCGTGCATTTATGCTTTTACATGTTTGTGAACTGGTATAGCACCTTCAGTTTTCCTCTTCATCGTAAGTACCATATTCCAATGGAACAGGAGTGTCTTAATTTGGTTATAGAAACTTTGCTTGTGCATCATTATAGTAAAATCTTTTTGAATGGACCCGTATGACCTTTTAACAGTCTTGACTCTCAAAACTATTTCCTTATGGAGCTTTTAGTTGCATGATGTAGTTGATCCTTAGTTTGCCTTTCTTAAAATACGTCCCTCACCACCAACCTGCGAACCTGTCTGCCATCTGACGACTTCGGCTGCTATGTACAAACAAATAAGAAACAAAGAACATCCACTTTGGTCTGCCTTAGTTTTCAACCTTGATGTATGTTTTTTCTTGGTTTTCTGCAGCTTTTGTTTTGAGACAGCCACTTGTGGCCAGTGCAGTATTTGGAGCTACTAGGTCATCCCAACTCCAGGAGGTTCTCAATGCAGTGGAAGTTGATCTTACACCTCAAATTGTTACAGAGATCAACAAGGTTCATGCTAGATTTCCTAATCCATGTCCCTGATGACCCTTGTCCCATTGGTAATGCCACTTTTATTATATCGATTTTACAATTCTGGATCATCAGTTCATGTGTCAACTTTAACACAAGGACCAATCTAGGTACTACCAGAGGCTTAATTAACAACATCTGTGTTGTTTTATGTAGTGTGGTCAAAACACATGTTGGACATGTGATGTTTTTGCATAATTGACGAAGAACTTGTAAAATCCAAACAGAATCGAATGAAAGATCAGAATTTGTCAGTTTCGCTAATTGTTATTCTGTTTCTTTCGTTTTTCTTCTTGCTCTTATTGGAACATAGTTAAATTCCATATAAATGAAGATATCTCTTATCAAGTTAGGACTAACACGAAATCTTGTTGTCTATCTAAATGCAAAAGTTCAGATAATGCTGAGAACAAAATATGGCTGACCATTTCTAATCATTTATATCATTGATCTATTCTATCTTTACATGCTTTTGGTGAACAAATGAGAATATGTTTGACATTTAATCCCTTGAAAGAACTCAAAAAATATCAACATAATCATAAATTTTGGTAGGAAAACAATGTTGTTCTAATTTCCTGAAGTGATGGTTAGATATACATACATACAAATATCCTGCAATACTTACCTCGTAATTACAATGACCATTGTAACACTGTCCCAACTCACAAGTACACTAACTGCCCGGATGGAACATGAAGACAAGCCATTTTCATGTAAATCAGCGGTAACTTGATTTAAGGGGAAACATTGACCACATTGCACAGAAACTATGTTAATTCAACACAAGTTCAAGCTCCCTCCTTCAAACTCACAAAAACGGTAAGAGCATCACTCATATCCAACCAACGTTCAGTGGTCACGGTAACAAATTTCACAAGCTATTACAGGATTCTTTACAGAACTGCAGAATCTAGTATTCAAACAAGTTACATTACCGATGGATCTATTATAAATAAAGCATGGTTCGGGAGATCTACTTCTTGACTTTTGATTCCTTCTCATCATATGATTCCTCGTCATCGTAATATTCTTCATCATCATCATAGTAGTCATAATAATATTCTTCGTCTTCGTCATCAATCTTACCATTCTGCAGCAAACCTCCTGACAGCTGTCCTCTCAATCGTTCTTGAATCCTATCCCGGATGGCTGTGCCCTAAATGATGCCAAATGCAATAGTAAGAATGAATGGATTATATACAGTAGGTTCTGGGTCTTTCAACCAGTGATTGACATATCATGGCTGAGATGTGAGTAATACCATTTTATGGCACCCTTCTTCAAACATTTCCAAAAATCCGGCAACCCAGCGATCAGCATTTTCCACCCATTCATTACGATGCATTGCAACAGTTTGAATCTAAAAGACAGCTTAATCCATCAGCTTCTTAATTGAGAGTACAAATAAAAGCACCAGAAAACCAGAATATGGAAGTTCAACTAGCATGATGAAAATGTACAATGTGCAGTAGATAATCAGACAGCCAATAAAATATAAGACACTTTTGAACATTGCATAGAAATTATGTAAGAGAGTAAAAACAACCTAACAATGATCTTTGCAACTACTTCAAAAAGCAAATCCAAGTTTAGGCGAGAGTGTATGTGGTGCAATCAAAAGCTAATCAAGAAAATTATGGTGCAGAAATAGACAGAATAAAAACTTGAGCATCTGACACTTCAAACGTGGAAAGAACACACTAATAACAAATGAAAACAGTGAGATACAACAAGAGAAAACGAAGAAAGCATGGCAAAAGTTTGGCTTCTATAAACCAAGAGCAATTTTATTTCAAACGTGTAAAAGAAATAACGATTGCATGGCATTCACAAAATATTAAACCTTCTGATTAACAAAAAAATCTTAACTATGGAAAGTAAAGGCAGGAACAAAGGGAAAAGACAAAAACTAATTGATAAGTTATCGACAGGCACAATAATGCTTAACTTGGTTTCTTATATTAATTATATAACCACCAAAGGAAACAAAGAGAAGATTTGTAAATGTTGAAGGAGAAACAAAACATAACCTTTTCTCCAACTTTTTCTTGATGTTCCTTCACTTTCTCTTGCAGCTTCTTCAACCTCATGTTGACTCTTAATCGCTTCTCCTATTAACATTACACCAAACAGAAATATTCTATCTTCAGAAAATAATTTGTAGGGAAGAGAGGGAAAATGTGCAGTTTGTATAGCAGCATTCAATCAGAACCAGGCAAACTGATAACATCAAAATAGAAGCATGCCTTCACGTAGCTAACACCAAGCTCTTTTCTTGAATATCCTCTGTCCAAATTACGCATGACATACTGATTATAATCTTTAACAATCCTCATTATTATGTCAGATGTAGAAATCCCATCGGTTCTTTTTGTTTCTTTAAACCTCCCAACTTTTTTGACCTGAAAGTGAACTAAGTTGGTATAAATAAAAACCAAGAAACTGGAATATAATACAACACAAACACTTGTGTTCAGCTTACAAATTCATAAACATCCTTTCCAGCTCCACTAGCATCTGCATAGCTGTAACAAATGGAGACAAAGTTCAGAAGGTCATATATATGCTTGATTATTAAGATCATATATATGCTTGATTATTATATCAATTAGAATCAAGTGAATTATAAATTCCAAGAATCAGAACATAGAATCAATATAAATACTGAAGGAATCTATTCAAAACCTTGTCTCATAAGCCCCAACTACTAAACTTAGCATATGAAGCAACAGAAAGAAAAATTAGTAGCATCCTGGAATATTTTGGTCTGAATTCTAAAGAAGAGCATTGTGGCCAAACAACTATTGTTATGATAAAGAAATAAAGGGAAAGAGCAGCATTGGCCAAATTAGCACATATCATTCTGGTCAAGAAACTTACGGGAGAGCATCATGGGCCACATAATCAATATTATGTTTGTCAAGAAATTCTTGTGTCACCACCCAAGGTGCATCAGGAATCACTTCATCTACCCATCTGTAGAAAAGTTAACAGAAAATCGATGTTTAAATGCCCTCAATGCAACCGGAACTAGTGATCTCAAGCATCATATCTGCTACAACGAAATAGTACCCCCAATATAATATCGATACATTGCAGAGCAAAATTCAATTACAAGTACATAATGATGAAATTCATAGAATAGTGTAATTATCAGGTGTCAATAAGTTCATTGAAAGGAATATTCATACTTGCAGTGGCGAAGAGATTCATAACGCTCAGCTTCAGTCATAACAGTTTTACCCTTGTATTTGTGGGTGGTTTCGTCATTGCAACATCCAACAAGCAAGTACGTGTGTGGAAACCTAAAATCGCATGTTATCTTTCAAAACAGTAAACATCAAAACTTTCTAATCATCGCAATATAGCAGAAGGAAGATGAAATATCTAAAGAAGGTAAAACAACATCGGATTATACAAACTAAAATCAGTAGCACAGTATGGTGAAACACCATATGCTAAGTCCAATAAACACACAGTGAAAAAGAAAAAAAAGTGACAACACAAATTGGTAAACGTAGAAACTTCCCTTACTAGTATGTATCATATTCCATCATTACGAAACAGAAGTAGCCACCACAATCATGCAAACACTACAAAATTCTATCTAACGAATATGTATAACTATCACAGCAAATAAAAGAAACATATGATCTATATTCAAAAATAAAATTATATGACCAGAAATCATTCTCTGTAGTGATAAATACCCATTAATTGTTGACATGTGTTATGCGAAAAAGCAACAGAATTTCAAGTAAACAAGAAAATTCGAGAGATCTAATGAACATGCAACTTCCATTTTCCCAACAAAACATAATCAAATACACTAATCAGCCAACACCACCATGGCAGAAGGCCCAGAATACACCAGAACTGTAATAAAAAGCAAAAACAAGAGAAACCCATGAACAGATTCACATGAAAGGACAGGAACAAATGAAAGGAAACAAAAATCAAGCACAGAACAGAAGAGGTACAGTTTCTTGGCTTGCTCAAGAGAGCGAGCGTGACCGAAGTGGAAAAGGTCGTAGATCCCATCGGCGTAGACACGAGCGGGGCGGTTTCCGTGAGAATCCGATTGGTTACCGTTCACATCCTGTTTCTCGTCCATCCGAATCGGAATCAACGCACACTCTGTTCTGCGTTCTCTGTTTTCTGTTCTCCTGTTCTCTGCGCCTTTTGCCTTTTTTTTTGGGCTATTTTTTTTTCTTTGCTAGTCTTTCTTCTTTCTTTTTTTTTTTAGGGTCTAAAATTAGCAACGGTTTGAGGAATTGGAATCTTTGGCTAGTCCTTGTTGACCAAGAAGTTATTATTTTTTGGAATCTTCTATTTATTCTAAATATTTTTGTATATTCATTTATTTATATATTTAATTATTTGTTTAACTATTTTCAAAACTTTTATGAATATATCAGAACAACTTATTATTATTATTGAATTACTAACTCTAATCTAATATTAGTCACAATTTTTAAAAGTATTATAATTTTTCTTAATTTATCATTCTATTAACAAACTACAAAAAAACTCTATTTCTAATTTTATAAATTTTTAAGAAATTAATATTTTTTAAAAAATTTAATATGATTAAATTGATGTAAAAGAACAAGATCCTTTATTTTATTTATTTTCTATAAAGTAGTTTATTATTTTAAAATACAAATAATTTTTCATAAAATATATTTATTAAGTGCTTATTAAATAAATATATAATAATGTATATGCAATTTTTTATTTAATTTTCTAATAATAATTTTATTAAAATAATCGAACATTTTAAATTTCAGTATTATTAAAATTTTTAGATAATTTAGAACAATAAAAAATATTTTTAAAATAAGTAAGAAGAAGTGTGTATTTTTTTTTATTTATTAAGTTACGTACCTCGATGTAAGTCTTTTTCGTGACTAACTCTACTTGTACTTGTAGTCCTTTTTGTTTGGTACATCGTGTCGGCATGGAGAGCAATACTTCCAACGACCAAATACTTTATTCACTTGTATAAACTTTTCAAATAATTAAATAAGGTAAAAGATATAAATCTTATAATTTTAAAAAAATAGAAAATTTTAATATTTAATATTCTCTTTTTTTTTTAATTTCAATTTTTTAGAAAAACTTCCCTTACACTTTGATTAAAAAATAATTATAAAATATGCATAAATCGAAGAGACTCAACTAATAATTTATTTTAATTATCTTAAATTACTA
>JANZLH020000035.1:1566961-1582464 GCA_026770325.2 Erythroxylum fimbriatum | reverse complement strand
TAAATACATTAACATTAATAATCAACCAGTTTTTAATTTTTATTAAAAAGAAGAACATAAACTAAAAACAAAAAAGTATATCCGAACCAAATGATCAGTATTCTACCGACAGCATTGCGATTATATTTGAGATGGTTGTAATTATATTTGTATTATTTGTTATTTATGTTATAATTTATAAGAATAACTTTAATTCGTAAATTTTAAAATTAAAATTTATCAATTTCTAAAACAATTTTATTGCGATAATGTTAGAGATATTAAAATATTAATGTGACTAATTAATGTTTTTAACTAAATTATTAAAAATTTAAAGAATTAATTACTCAATTAAAGAATTTAGTAGCCTAGACATTAAATTAAAAAAAATATATGTTTTTAAATATATTATCCAAATATTAAGACCAGGAGGAAGTCACACACCCACACACCAAAAAGAAGCTCTTTTGCCCACAGAACCTTGGACGACACAGACGGCGGAAGACTTGGAGGAGAAGGCAGAGAGGGTCGTTTTCAGTCAGTCAAAGAAGGACAAAGAGTGGTGTTATTGGTTGGAGAAGATAAAGAGAGTGAAACAAAAATGGGGCGGATGTCGTATGTGATTCAAAAGAATGGACACGCGCGCACGTTGTTTAGACTTTTGACTGATCGTTTCCTAGCTTTGTCTGGTTCGCAGAGCCCTCCATTCACGGCAGCTAGAGAAGCTTATATTGACTTCTTAGTTCATAGTCGTCAATTAGGTAAGTGCTTTTACTATGGTTCAAAGAGAAGTTCCAACACAAAATAGACATTTGTCTTGTACTTTTCCTCTTTTCTTTTTTCTTTTTATATTAAACCCTTATAATTTTCACTAAATTTACTATTTTAAAAATTTAAATTTGACGTCTAATTCTTTTTATTACTATAACTATTAAAATATATTTAATAAAGTAGTATTTTATTGTGTGATTTTTATTAAATATTCAATGTGTTATTGTAGTTTAAGATATACTCTAATCTATTGTCACATTCATTTTAATTAAAATTATAAATTACATGTTATGAAAATAAATCATGATATTAATTATCAAGTCACATGATTCTTAATAATGGATTTCAATCATTTTTTAAATTAAAACATATAAGATCTTGAAGTAATTTAACTTTTTTAAAATTCAAGTTTTAAATTTTAATCATACAATATGAAAATGGTGAATAATTCGTCGTCACCATCAACACCCAATTGAAGTCCTATCAAGATGCAAAGTTTATGGAGGTCCGATAGTATACAACTTTTACCCCTATTTGATAAAGAGACCGATTCCAATAGACTCAAATATAGTATATCAAGAAGATACTACAAAATGACAAACGAATCTCCATACATATATGCCAAAGAAAAAAAATAAAAGTAATTAGTTACCGAGAAAACATGTTAAAGGAATAAGGCAACTTAACAAAGTAAGATTAAGCATAATTTGTACTTTGGCTAGTTTTGATGGATCACAAGGCATTGATCGATTTGGTTACGAACAGTTGGACTTGCCTAAAACATATTTGGTAAGATTAGGGATGAAATTATGTTCAAATGAAGGACTATAAACAAACAAACTAGACCATAAGTTCACATCAATCAGATTATGTGTAAATCAGCTCAAAACTTGGCTAACTTTCACGTTTAGTTGAAAATTATCGGTAATGTGACAAAGTTAGTGAGATAGTGGTAAAAGATGTAAATTATTTACTAAAGTAGTGCATAAAGTGATTAAAGATGTTTTACCACCAACTAAGTTAATGACTTAGTGGTCTTGTACTCACTTTCTTGTGTTGTTGTTTAACAACTTTCCAAAAAATAGTTCATTGGAACAGAGATTCGTTCAATTGGAGAGAGTTGAACTAAATGTTTTCCATGTCAACCAAGGAAAGAACAATAATTTAGAGAGTTTTGCAATGCAGAGGTTGCCAGGAAAGCCAAGCATGGTCTTCAAGTTTCAAAATTGTGCAGCCATTTCACTCAGTTTCTTTCTGGTGGTGCTTTTCATTCTCATGATCTCTAATTTCTCTATATATAGTTGGTGAGTTTGTTGATTAGTTCATTTCATGATCATTCATGCAAATCCATCCATCTACTACTTTGTTACAATCTTACTCAAATGTTACTTTCTGTATTTCCTGTTTGCAGTTCAGTGTCTTATGATCTGCAGGTCAATCCTTGATTGACATCGAGTTCTTTCTGTTCGTTAATGTCTTGTTACAAGAATCCAGACTTGGAGAGATCAGAATAGACTGTTCACTAAAAAGGTTGTATGTGCAGTTCTTTCTCTTCATTCACCATAATGGCAGCAACAAGACGATATTTAATCAGAATATTAAGGTCGTAATTGTGGTTTCAGGCCACGTAATAAAACATTACCTGTAATATCTTGTGTAAAACCTCTACTGATATAAATTTTGCTGAAACACGATAATGATTTGTGGAATGTATGATATGAAAGTGATAGGTAGAGTACACAGTGCAGAGATCCTTATCAGTAAACATTACAGGCTTTTATCTCCCTACAATAAAAAGATGTAATGAGGTAAAGATTAACAAGCAAAACAACGATCATATCAACACATACATACTATAAAGCTAAATGCAACGGTATCTTTCACGGTAGCAAGGAAGAATACTCTCTAGTTCTTACACCACCACGCCGTAAGGTACCGAGAATGTTGGCAGCAAATCTCGAGGCATAAATCGTGGCACCTAAACTTGGCGGGCGTCGACCGTCCCCATCAAACAATAGCTGCGACAGATTCTCTGTTCCACCAAGAGGCCTTCTCAGCTTCTTCCTTTGATAGCATCGCCAAGCAGTTTGTATGACATGTGCAGCCTGATTCCTACATCTTGATGAATAACACCTGAGATTGTGGAGCAGCTGATTGCCTGAAACCTCCATGAATCGAGAGAGCATTAACTTCAGGTCATCAGCCATTAGAGCAAAGGCCTCAACTTCAGAGACAGCTTGGACAGTTCTGACAGAAATTGGAAGATCAGTAGAAGAGTCAGGATCCAGTGCCCACGGTAGAAGTTCTTCTCCACAGAAATTACACTCTGTATGATCAGGGAAACTAACACTATTTCTTCCAACTTCAGTTGTTGTGGACAATATATTTCCTCGAATGACAAAAATCATCTCATCAATTGGATCTCCCTCCCTGATTATAAAACTTTCCTCAGTATAAAGCACCAGCTTAAGGCTTTCGCAAATAGTGTCCAACATTATTCCATCCATTTCCCGAAACAGCGGTACCTGAAAGACATCAATAAGTTCCTTAGGATGGAGACATTGTCATATTTATTGAAAGTCAACCATTTCTGTTTAGTCCATGATACAACAGGTCGACTTAAATATCAGTCAGTAAGTTGGACAAAGGCTCAGCATAACCTTCTTATAATAGCACATCTATCTGAATTTTTTATGTTACATTGCCAATAGGTTTCGTATGAATATGGAAGTTAGATGAGAAAGATGGTATCTTATATGCTTATGGAGCAGCAATGTTATGAAGATTGGACATACGGGTACACGTACTCACTTTAATAAGGACATTCAAACAGAGATGTCTCTTCATGTCCCTCCTGAGGTCCCTAGGAAGATTTTGGAGTAGACTGTCAACATCTATACCTCTGGTTTTTTGCCATTTGTATTGTTCATGCCGCCTGACACGTACTTTCAGGTTGTCTGGAATATAGTGATCAGACATCCACTCTTCTATATTTTGCCATGTTCTTTTTAACTCCTCCTGTCTTTTAGATTGGGACATAAGAAGTGCCTGAGAAATCACAATAAACAGTTACTAATCAGACATGCAACAAAAAATTAGAATTTTCTCATCTAACTAAATTTTCAGAGCAGCATCCAGTAAACACTAGGAAAAGTGGAAGATTTTAACTCTTCACCTAGATAATGTGAGTATGCATGGAACTTGTCTTAAGAAAATAAAATTAAATAAAAGAAACATATCACTGAGAATCAAGACAAATTAAGGTCTCCAAGCAACAACTATTAGAACTGCTTACATATATCTTGATCAATTTATTATAAAGGCCAACTACAGAACCAACTTAATGGAAGATTTTCACAACTAATGCTTTATCAAACAGAGTCATCTCTGCAAAATCTCTGGCAATAGTGATAGCTTCACATCTTATATCCACAACTAGATTATTCCATTTTAACTTCCTTCTTTCCTGCTCAATCATTAGAAAGCCAAAGGTTGATGATAAATAACAAGCAAGTCTCTAATCTACAGCTAAAAGTATAAACAAAAGCATGGGCATCAAAGAAAGAGTTCTTGAACTTATTTGATACCAAGAGAAACGGTGTTATGGATAAATCCTTGTTGCAGCATAAGCCCACTAATGATGAGTCACAGGCCCTAAGGAGAAGGTCAGGGCTAAGGACTGTTTCTAGAAGGTTGAAGGATTGTGCACTGACATCCACCTCAGCTACTGCCAGGTCAGAGAATGTTTAACAGTATGCAAACAATTGGTGAGGTTTCCTATTTGAAGGGACTGGGTACAGAAAGTTGAGGGGTCATTTGTTATGCAATTTGCAGGTTCTCTCTCTCATCTCTTTCTCTCTGATGTTTTCTCATCCCCTTCTTCGTTTTCCTTGTTGAATTTGAGCAAATAAGTTGTAATTCCCAGATTATCAATAGCAAATCCTACCGTGTTCCCTCGTTTTGGTGTTATTTTCATTACTGTTTTATTAGCACTCACTACAAACGGGCATGGAATTCAGAATAACAAACAAAATTGAGCATAAAGTTTAGCTTGACTTGTATTTCCATAATTCCTATCAAACATATGCACTTCTTGTCTTCAAGGGAATTTGAATAGCATCAAGGACTATGCACAAACTGAAGTACTAAACTTCAAGAGATTAGGCAACTTCTCAACATAATGTCAAGTCGTGTGTGGTTAATAAGAGATCAATCCTGATTCCTGACTTGACATATATTCACAATAAGGACATTTCAAAAGAAAAGAAAAAAACAACACCTTTATTCACATTCTTAACCTTTCAATCTATTTCAGTCATACCTCGTTTATCCATTATTGGAATACTTAACATGACAATCTCTAAAATGATGTAGTTTCAATTAAGTATTAAGACATTCTTTTAAGTTTAATTTATGACAGGGTCAAAGTGAAACAATTTAAATAAATTGTTTTTTTAAAGCAAGTTAAAATAAAGCAGACGGCTTGAACATAAAGATTGAAAATTCAAATAGTAATTCCTCTAATTTGATGCATTGAAACATTTGAATGCTGTGTTATTTTACAACGGCTACTTTTTGAGGTTCTAGGTGGGTGACATTGAATATAAAAAGCTTTGAGCATATGAATGTGTAAATTAAATGATCATGAAGTGTCTATGGAATTACATAGTTCAGGAGATCTAAATCTATTTAACCTAATTAGTTATTCTGTTCCTCTATCAGTATTTAATGACCTCGTAGATTTCAAGTAATGAGATTCTCCTTTTTTGTCTAATGTTTTTCTCGCTCATTCATCAAAAAGAAAAGCAAGTAAATAAAATAAAAGAATCACCAACCTGTAAGATACCAATGACAAATGTAAACAATATCAAACCAGTAACAAAAATGGCAACTGCAAAGAGTATCTCCCAAATAAAGATACTTGTTTTGAGGTTCTGACCCAGTGAACTGCAGCATAAAGTAATGATGCATCACATACAAGGATAAAGAGTTGTAACAGAAAGGTTGAAACAAAAATGACATGCGTGATGAGATAAAAGGGTCAATGCTCGAAGCAATGTGAACTTCTTTGGTTTGCACCCACAAAGGATTGCAGGTCTTCATCTTTACAATAACTCCATGTGAAAATGCTAAATGGATAAGTCAGAAGGATATTTCTACTTCATATTCTCCATTTTACTAACCAACTTGAACAAAACTAGTCCCGGCCTTGTAAATTCCGATAAAAATGTGGACCAAGCTCCATATAGTGCTTCTATATAACTAAAGAAAATTGTAGCTCCTAAGAAAATTGATGCAAAATTTCATCAGGAAAGAAAGTGGATCCCGGGATATTTTAAGCAGTGCCTTTCTAAAAAAATCCAATGAGTCAAACTAGGGGAACTTGATATCACGAAAATATCTAGTTCATCAGGCCAAATGAGGAAGAATGAAGCCAGATGATAATATACATGAAAAATGATTACTCAAAACATTAATCACAATAACCACAATGTCTTAATTGACTCTTGCATGTATGGCAATGCTGGAGTTAGTAATTGATAAGATTGATCATTGGATGTGTGCAAAGTAGCCTACAAATTTAATCTTATTTGATACTGCTTCTTGAAACATGGGGAAAAAGATAACCAACACATCACCATGATTATCATAAAGCACGGACCTGAGATTTTGCAGGGCCCACCAAAAACAGTAAAAGAACTTGTTCGAAAAACTTCCTGATGCCACAACATCCGAATTTAGAGCATCAAAGTAAATGCCAAAATCAAACAGTGATGAGTCTTGCGAGTCAATAGGACATGCTTCAGAAATAACTGAGGCATTCAGAAGCTTATAATCTCCAAGATTACCGTCACAGTACAATAAACTGGAATGACAATCAATTTGACCATCGCAGGCCGCCCTCCAGCAAGCCATTTCTCGTTCTATGGAAAAAAAATACCAAAATGCTCCAAGCACCTGATAGACAGGAAATCTAGAAGAAGTTACAAAATTTAACCAAATATGATATCCAAATAAATTTAATCAAATTAATATGATCTCAGTATTTCTCCCGTTAATTTGGAGAAACTCTTAAAAGAGAAAGTATTAAGTAATATGTGCTCAGTATTTACCAAGATTGATATCCAAATCTTGAGAAAGAAAAATATGAAAGCAAAAATATTAACAAGGCCCTCTTCCCATGCAGTTGCCAGGATTATACCTCCTTTTTCCCATAAGGTTCTTTCACTCCACCTTAAGCTATAGCATAGGAATACACAGGACATAGACAAGCAACAATGGTACATACAATACTGATTGCTATTAGTGCAGATGTTGTTATACCAAAGAAAAGATGATGAAGATAAAAAGAAAAGCATATTTCATATACATGCACTCCCTCATGGTCATAATTTTGGATCTAGGTTCTTTTCTCATGACGAACAGTAGGTAGCTAATGCCAGAAAATGGAATGCCTATATCCTTAATAGATGGAAAAAAAAATATTTTGACATTCAACAAGTGGTCAAATATTGAAAAAGAAACTTAATGACAGATTCAATACGCCTGTTGATGGATCATGTTGTCTGCAATGCAACTGCGATGCCAGTTTCTGTTAATACTTACATGCCCAGAGACAATGTAAAGGAAAAGGTTTACTGGGGCTTCTGTCCATCCAATTCTGCCGAGTACTTGGGATGTCCTTTTGGTTTCTTTATACAGTTGGATCATTTGCATTAACCTTGTAATAAATTGGAAAGAAACAGCAATTTTCAACATATTTTTGGTATTGAGAACTTTTGATCCTCTCATATTCGGAACAATTACCAGAATTACCACCTACAAAATAATAACAAGTTCAAAGTCCACAACTGTAAATATATTACCAATAATTCATTGCAAATGATAAGATGTTTATGGGTTATGAAGATCCTCCATAGGTCACAGAAAATGCTCTTTTCAAGCATCTCTTATGATAAAGGATCAGTGGAAGGAAATAGAAATAACATAATTCCAGTTGCACATCCAGGTAAAAACAAAAGGCAGCATTAAGATATATATCCATGGACTCAGGAATAAGAAAATCATAATCAAACTTCTATTGTAGCGGTGACATGAAGGCATATGTGATTTATCAGTCAATACTCAGCCGCTAAAATTTAAATTTCAGAGCAAGAAGTCAATCTATTCTAGTGCTCACCCTTATTGCAAGAAAAGCTTGTTAAGACAAAAGGAAAGAGCAATGCAACTATGTAGTTTTACCTGTGGGAGGGGAAGCACTGAGATAATGTCAATGAGAAATGTTGATGACAAATACCTCCTCACTATTTTCTTATTATCCTCCACTAGAACACTGATCCCTGAAGATGAAGCTAAATATCCTGTGCGAAACTGAAAAATAATGTGAATTATGTTAACAACATCCACAAAAGAGCTTAAGACAGTAGTCACAACTGCCAGCTTCTCATCCCAGTCAAGGCAGCTTCTATTCCTGTCAATTATCATGGTGTATAAATACACAGGATCTACTAACAGAGAAATTGCACAGGAAAGCAGAAAAATCATATTCCACTTTTGAAGAAACGAACTCTTTGGGTTCAAAACTTTCTTTCTACATCCAAAGGCATCAAGTATAACATCTGCAACCAAAGCAAAACGTTTCAGCACTTCACCAATGCTCCAAATAATTTGAAAACAAAATGTTCTCTTTTGGTCTTACGAAGAAAATTTTTGATTTTCCTCGAGGCTACCCCAGTATTTGAAGAATATAGTCTCACATTGTTGTCCTCTGGGTCCCTACTCTGGATACTGGATGGAATAAGCAGTAAGTAACTTGTCAGTCTATAGAGTAAACAGGAGTATGAGTAAGCCCCAAAGGTCTATTAATAGAATTTAACAACTGAAGCAGCAATGAAGCCGAACCCTGGTAAGATAGTCTTGACACCAGATCATAAACACCACAAGATGATAATAAAATTAGTTGCAGGGATGTAGGTAGTGACCAGCATGAAGCAGCAAATTCAACACAAATTTGTCAACGGGAAGCTTGAAATTTAAGTAGATTGGATCATATAACAGACTACCGCATGCTGGGAACTGCTAATCAGTTGGTAAAGGTGTGATGAACGTTGCAGTCTACATTGCCTTAAATTTAGTTCTGCTATTTGTCCATGCTCTAAAACAAACTTAAAATTGTGGATAGCAGTGATGTTATAGCTAGCAATGAGAGTTAGGTCTTAAAAGTACCGTGTCAAATATAAGAAAAAGTCATGAAAAGTGCAGTTCAAGACATAAGAAGAAAATGGCCAAATCGATGGCTGATGTACAATAAGTGGAGCAGGAGGACCAACCTCAAGATATGTAGTTGATGCTCATCCATAGCGAGAAATTATTCAGAAACAGTTCAACTGCAAAATCTTCCGAACAAAGCAAGGATCTCGCCTTTACTCAGGAAATTTTCAACAGCCACCTGAACTGAAAATCCCATTTAGATTCTACAACTTATTATCAGTTCCACCAAACGCCTGCAATCAGAAAAATATACGAAACAATTTTGGCTTTTCACCTGGTGCAAGTCAATACGCATTAACTGAAACAATTCAGAGTCCTTTATAAATTAGTAAGCAGTTGATGGTTCTGTACTAGAAGAGCATCAAAACCTCCCTTTTCACCAGAGTCGAGTAAAGCCATTTGAACTATTTAGTATACGGTCTAGCACTTACAACATCCTGAAAATGCAAAACCTGAACATTACAAAGAGAAATTGATGTTAGACATCTAACTCAGAACTTCTTATGCCTCTTCACATGCCTCTTCACTAGTTACAGATCTTCATTTTCTTTTTTTCTCGGGAGGGTAAAAATTAGCATTTGTTTGGATCCTTATTAGCACGGTAGTAAGAAAAGGAAATATTGAAAAAAAAAAAGAGAAAGAAAAATAAGATTTTTTTTTGTTTGTTTTCCTAATTTATTAAAGGAGAAAAATAATATTTATATTGGACAAAATAATTTTTTGAGACCTTTACGCCCTTTATTATAGAACTTATTTATCTTTCGATACGAACTTATTTTTGTTAAATAAGGATACAATGGTAATTTACTTATATTAAAATTATCTTGTCTTAAATTTTTACTCATTTTCTATTAATTTGGTGGAAAATATATTCGGTCCAAATCTCTTTCTATTCTTTCATTTTCCTTTTGCTTATTTTTGTTAAATCTTCCTTATTTTTTCTCTTGCTTCCCTTTAGTCCAAACAAAGACTCAAAGATAACATGAAGACATGGAGCCATGACTTCTCATTAAAAGGCGAAACTTTCACCTCTAAGATGCTTTCTTTTGTGAGAACTTCCAAAATTCAATCAAATGGAAATGACATGAGCTAAGCACTGTCTACGTGCTTAATAAAACAAGTCTGATTGACCCACTTACTGTTTCGTGGTTACTCCGCCGCCTTCCTGCAGCTCCTTCTTCGACGTTATCTTACAAGTTGCTAAATGAAGCAGCAACCGTCAACAATTTGGGCTTTGAAGCTTTAAAGTTTTCAACTTTGAATCTCAGAATCCACCAATTCGTGTTCATAGCAAAGAAAGGTTGAATTGTTGTGAAGACTAAAGAAGTTGGTCTTTGGCGTGTGATCACAGAAGCTTATCCGCTAACCAGTGATCCCAAAACAACAATGTCTGCCTTGGTTGAATTGGTAAAAGCGAGTATGGACTCCACTGACTTGATGTCAATGAAATTTCAGAGACATTAGTTCAGAGCTATGCATAGGTTGCTCCTATCTCTGTAAGACTCTAACTTACGGCTTTAAATCTCATGTTCCGTTTTTTGCTGTGCTTCCAACCATATAATAATTAGGAGAGAGAAAATTTGTATGATCGGATATTGTTTAAAGCACATGGGCACAGGCATTCAAAAAAGAAAAAAGCACATGGGCACAGCAAAAAGTGAACAAAAGATTTGAAGCTGTAACTTATCCTCTGTTTCCAAATTTGTCAACCAATTTTGTGTCACTAAATTCAAGCCATTTATTTATATAGGTTTCACATAAATAAATGGCTTGGATTTAATGGCACAAAGTTGATACACAAATTTAAAGACAGAGGATTTCATACCGTAACTTACGGGTTCTCTTAATATCCTAATTATTTTCAGATTTTGTAGTAAATTAATGTTAATCCTAATTGACATAAGAAAGTTTTATCAAATATTTAAGGGTTAATTAATTTTGCTTTTAGTAAAAATCTTATCTTTATAAAAAAATTTAATTATAATACAATATTTAAATATATTTACTAACATGCATCAGTATATTTATTAAAATTTTTAATATGAATAAATTGTAAAACTTATTAGTAATCACTGTGGGATGCTTAACACTCCCTCTCAAGTACAACTGAGATTGGACATTCAGTCTTTGCTTGAAATAAACGCAGTGGTGATAGGACCCGACTGCTAAGACTAGACATTCAGAAAGACAACTGAGAAATTAAAAATCTAGACCAGACCTGCTCTGATACTATATTATAGTTTTTAATATGAGTAGAGTGTAAAACCCATTAACAAGAATTGGACTTGAATAAACCATTGCTAAAATAACTAGAAGTAGTCATTTGGTTAGTTAGTTTTTATCATTTATTAATCTTTTAATTAGTCATTTGGTTAAGTGATCCTTATCACTTATTAATTTTTTAACAATTTTTTTAACGAATGTGAGATACTTTAACAATATTTGACATTAACATAATCATACTACTTCCAAAACATTCACAAACTAATGAAATTAATAATTTTTTGAGTAATTATCTCAAATATTTAAAACTGCAACAAATAAATGATACTCTTTTATCACTAACGTGACATGTTTCGTACATATGAGGTAAGTGCACTAATGACTAAGAACGTAAGAGGAAAGTGCACTAATGACTTCCCAGCTGAGTTGACCTCTTTCGTGTGGTGGGTTTGGGTTCGACGATATATAGTTAGTGGAACCTGACCCTCAACCCGCTTGCTGTATACGTGGCACGTACATACATGTAAGCACAGCATGCGAAGTGGAGTCTGTCCTGAATTAGTTATCTTAAACTGGTTGTATCTCTATCTACTGAGCAGTATTCAGAAGCTGCAGTTATGTTCTGTTCAATGACCGTCACTTCTGCTTTGCAGCTCTCCTTGACCTTAGATGGTGGCGGTGGCTCAAAAAGATTTGATCTTGGGTTAGTTGGTACCTCAAAAAACCCATCCTGTTTCCACCCGCTTACTTCCAAGCCAAAAGGGTCTTCTCTTGTCAGGTTCTTGCTTTATCTCCATTTCATCGTCTTATCTCTTCTGTATAATTGTTTGAGAAAGACTGGTTCTTTGCTGCGAAATTGATTTAGTTTGAGAAGAAAAGGGTTGGAAATTTTCTCAGAGGTGGTAGTAAAAGGAAATAAATGCAGATTGTTTCGTGCATTTTGTTGTAATTTCGAAGGTGCTACAGGTTGAGAGTCTTGTCTTGGAATTTGTTTTCTTCTTTCTTGTTAAACTAGAATCTACATATCTATGGTTATTCTTTCTTGAAACTTTGCCCCTCAGTTCTCGGATATGTGTAAAAAGGCGCTGTCGCCTATTCTGTTACGATGCACAATTCGTCGAATGTTATCCGTGCTGTCCCTTTGTCCTTTTTATTTCCACGTTACAGTAGTAACAAACGTACTATATGTACCTGGCAAATGAAAGGCATAACAGAATGCCAATATTCCATACTTTCTTTCTCAATTCTCCTCCCTTAGAATTTTCTCATGAAATACCCCCTTCCCTTTCTCACCTCCGTACTGTAATTGTTATTTCTATCATTCTCAGCGTGAAGTTATGTACCAATCACTGCTTTAACCAATAGCATTGAATTTAGCCTAACTATTTTGAATGGAGTTCGATGTAATGTGTTGAATCTGTTGGTGGTTGCAAACAGATGCCGGTCTAGCAGTACAGATGAACCGAAAACAAGGAATCTGTTGGACAATGCCAGTAACCTTCTTACCAATTTGTTGAGTGGTGGAAGTCTAGGCTCTATGCCTACAGCTGAAGGTGCAGTGTCTGATTTGTTTGGTCGACCCCTCTTCTTTGCATTATATGATTGGTTCTTAGAGGTACTCAGTTACTCTCCCTTTGGACAAGCTTTGTGTTGGGGCTGATGTTATGTAGTGCCTTAAAATTCAATCGTATGCCTGTTCAAACAAGAGATGTTATACGATTTTGTGATTCTGTCAATATTTCTAAATTACTTCCAGATTGTTATTGTTGATTATTGTCAGCATCTCGAGTTGTAACGTTCCACTTGGTTTGATTTGGCAGCATGGATCTGTCTATAAGCTTGCTTTTGGGCCGAAGGCATTTGTTGTCATCTCAGATCCCATTGTTGCCAGACATATTCTACGAGAAAATGCATTTTCTTATGACAAGGTATTTCATTATTTTTCTTGTTAGCATAATAACTGCACATGTCCTTTGTACTTGTTTTAGCGAGCGCTTATACACATATCCTGTTTGAGAGTCATGCTGTGAATGTATGTTACTGAATTTCTGACTATATTTCTGCCGTGGTTTAAAACAGATTCTATGGCAAATTCTTATTTCACTTTGAGCTTTTTCCCCAACTCCTTAACCTGATTACCATTTTAAGTGCAGTTTTGCATTCATTTTGGCAATCCATTTCATGCATTTTAGTCCTGTTTTATCCATTTACAGAGATACGTATTTTTTCCCACTAGGGAGTTCTTGCTGATATCCTAGAACCAATTATGGGTAAAGGGCTCATACCTGCTGACCTCGACACATGGAAGTTAAGGAGACGAAGTGAGTAAGTTGTATCAGGATGTTGTAATGTTGGACTTCTCATCTCTTACTAGTTGTGAGTAGAAACACTACCAGAAGATAGTTACATTAGAGGGAGATCTAGTCAGCTTGTTGAGTGCTTCCTTTTATAGGTGGTGATTCTAATACCAAGATCTCCATTTATGCTGCATGATTTTCATTAATCAAAAGAGTAAAGTATCTCATCAAAAGTTAAGGAAGAGGGATGATGAGAGTAAACCATTGCTATGGGTTGTACCATTGAGGCTAATTCGTAATGCTACTGAAGACTTGTTATTTGAGGGTTAATTTACCTAACAATCCCTTTGACTATCTTTAGCTCGACGTGACGATATAACTGAACCTGAAACAGGTCATAATCCATGACTTTTTCATGTTTTATGAAGACTATGAAAGCTTATCTTTGTTTCCTGTTTCATTCATGCAGTAATTGCTCCTGGGTTTCATGCCTTATACTTGGAAGCCATGGTCAAAGTATTTACTGATTGTTCAGAAAGATCAATAAGTAAGTACGAGGAGCTTCTAAAAGAAGACTTAAATGGTGAGAAAGCCATCGAGTTGGATCTTGAAGCAGAGTTCTCAAGTTTAGCTCTTGATATCATTGGACTTGGTGTCTTCAATTATGACTTTGGTTCTGTCACCAAAGAATCACCTGTTATTAAGGTTTGTTAAGGATGCCAAATGATGTTGCATTCATCATGGCTCACATCAACTTGCTATTTCTTCCTGCCTTTCCTCTCCATCGCACCATCTCTGTATGTCTCTTCAATTCCTTTTTAACCACATGCAGGCGGTTTATGGTACCCTTTTTGAAGCTGAGCATAGATCTACTTTCTACATCCCTTATTGGAAAGTACCTCTTGCAAGGTGGATAGTTCCTAGACAAAGAAAGTTTCACAATGATCTCAAGATTATTAACGACTGTCTTGATGGACTCATAAAAAATGCAAAAGAGACTAGAGAGGTGAGATAAGTACTCTGCTGGCTTGATAATCTCTTATGATTTTGAAGCCTGAAATTCTGCAACAGATGGTGTTATTGAAAAGCTATAACATTGACTAGGTATTAAGTCATTATTAGCTCCCCAAATAATTCATAGAACATCGTTGTATCTATTCCTTTGGTCCAAGAATCTGGCAATGACTCATCTTAATATGTGAGCATGTCTGGGGAATCTAAATGCTTCTCCCTTCTTATGGTTAGTATGTAATTTGCTCTTTCTGTAACTTAGAAGCCTTCTATCTTGTTAGCTTAAGCAGTGTAGATTTCAATAAATGCGGAAAGGCAGTTGTCTGTCAATGGATTTTCAAGTATGGATTGGATTTTTAAAGGATTTCTCCACTATGTTTTGAACTCATCAATGGCAAGCCAGCCACAAGTCATATGAGCTTTACCTTTCTTAGATTCATTGGCAGTAATACTGGATCTGGTCACATGATTCGTAGATTAACATTACCTTTCTTAGATTCATCGGCAGTAATACTGGATCTTGTCACATGATTCGTAGATTAACTGGAATAATGGAAAATCAATCTACTTCTATATCTTATCTAGGTTAACATATTTGACAGGAATTGGATGTTGAGAAGCTGCAGCAAAGAGATTACTTGAATCTCAAGGTGGGTATGGACCAAGAACTTATCATCCACCTCAGTCAGACATATTTAAGAACTCATCATCTGTATTTGTACCTTTTGTCTTCAGAAATTGTTTAATGTCTCATTATACCTATGACGTATGCAGGATGCAAGTCTTTTGCGATTTCTAGTTGATATGCGTGGAGCTGATGCTGATGACCGACAGGTGTGTTTGTACACGTAAAATTCTGCTTCAATCTTGAAATATGATAGCAATATGGGTCCTAAACCCATATTGACATACTCTAGGAGAAAGAGGGAGAAGGGTACGCACATAGGCCAC
>JANZLH020000035.1:1553786-1566861 GCA_026770325.2 Erythroxylum fimbriatum | reverse complement strand
ATGCTGAAATATTCTAGGAGTTTCTCTAACGCAGGGAGGGATGAGTCAGCATAGAATCAGTTAGAAGAGAGAGAGGGTACTATATAAAGGAGAAGGGAGGGTAGTGGAGAGGTATCGGAATATTTGCATTGTATTCGGCTTAGAGCTGGGGCCATTAGTGGCTGGAGCTTAGTTCTTGTGGTTTTCTACGAGACTACAGCTTTATATATAAATAACATACCTTATTTTCTTCCATTAACGTATCAAAATATAAGCTATAGTTGGTGGATATGACAATAGAAATAGCTGGTTATATCACTCATAATCACAAAATTTTAATCAATCAGGTTGAATCTGTTTTTAGACAACAAGCTGTCATGATTTTCACATTTTATTTTTGTCATAACAGCTACGAGATGATCTGATGACCATGCTTATAGCTGGCCATGAAACAACAGCCGCTGTTCTTACTTGGGCTGTTTTCCTTCTTGCACAGGTATGATTCTGATAACCATATTTCTCAAGTAGCCATGTTAGTTCAAAACCGTAAGAGTAACGTGTAGACACTTTATTGCTGATATTGATCAATAAGTTCGTTTTCTTACAAACTAATATCCTGAAGGTTATTTGTATAAAAAACTTCAGAATCCCGCCAAATTGAAGAAAGCTCAAGATGAGGTGGATGCTGTGTTGGGTCAGGGGAGACCAAGTTTTGAATTGCTTAAAAAATTGGAGTGAGTATCTCAAGTAGTTACTTGTCTAGACATTTTTGTTACTATTAGTGATTATATTAGCTGGGATTGTAACATATACTTGCATGCTTTCAGGTACATAAGACTCGTACTTGTTGAGGCACTTCGATTGTATCCACAGCCTCCATTGCTAATCAGGCGTTCCCTCAAATCTGATGTTTTACCAGGTATTTTGAATTGATAACACAATTATAGAAATATCTTGTCTAAGAACTGACTCCCAGATTTTAATATGTTCAATATGAGCAGTTTTCTGTTAATAGTCATCACAGGGTATGCATTGCAAAAATTGTATGTTTTGCTCTATAGTTCATGTATAATGCAGTTTTATATTTCAGATAAGTAGCTTTGACTTTACTTCTTTGAATATGAAGCTTGAATATATAGGCTAATTGCAAAAGAATTTCCAAGTTAATGGTACTGATCTCAAAGCATACTTGTGCGATGATAATGACTTCTCCTCTTCCCTTATAAAACAAATTCCATATTTTTTATTATTTGGCTTAAAAAGGATCTTACAAATTACAGGAGGATACCAGGGAGACAAAGATGGTTATACAATCCCTCCTGGGACTGATATTTTCGTCTCTGTAAGTGAAAGCTTTATTGAAATTCTTCTGTCGTGAAACTAATAATTTTGTTCTTTAAAGTGCAATAATTGACAGAATTTAGGTGGAAACAATAAAATCTATGGAACTTAAATAAAGTGTAGTTAGATTGTATGTTGAACAATTCGGCTTTGTGGTTGATTCATGGGAACTCTGCCAATAGAAGTTCCTTCTGCTAATCTGCCGCTTTCAATCAGATAATATACTTGAAAATTGCTTTTCAGGTGTATAATCTCCATAGATCCCCTTATTTCTGGGAACGCCCCCATGAGTTTGAGCCAGAGAGGTTTTTAGTGCAAAGAAAAAGTGAAGGAATTGATGGATGGGCTGGTTTCGATCCGTGTCGAAGCCCTGGAGCATTATATCCAAATGAGGTATCATTAGAGCTTGCCTAATGTTACCAGCAGGGGTCTGATATTATCCTTGCTAACCTGATTTTGTGATTCTCATTATCAGATTATATCAGATTTTGCCTTCTTGCCTTTTGGTGGAGGGCCAAGAAAATGTGTTGGAGATCAATTTGCACTCATGGAATCAACTGTAGCATTGGCAATGTTGCTACAGAAATTCGACGTGGAACTAAAAGGCTCTCCAGAATCCGTGGAATTAGTTACGGGGGCAACCATTCACACGAAGAATGGACTGTGGTGTAAATTGAAGAAGAGGTATGATATCCATTGAATACATTTCACAAGAATACAATCGAAAGGTTTTATCTCTGGTAACTGCCAACAAGCAATTGACCCGCCAGATTATGAAATATTCTACCAAAGAAAAGAAGGCTTACAATATGTGTTAATGGCAAGCCTGTAGAAGGAAGGGAAGCCATTCACAGGAGAGTGTAATTTGCTGAAACTTATTGTTTCATAACGAGTTTCAGATTAATACACAGTGCCATTGTAATGGATCAATTTTCATTTACCTCTTACAGAAAGGTCATCAACTCATCATATGATGTAATGCTTGGGACTGTAATGTGGATAAGACCATAATCATCTTCAGCACTTTCACCGTAACCTTGACTGAACACCGGCAAACTTGACTGAACACCGGCAAGGCTAGGACACCGGATCTGGTCACTGTCCCATGATTAACGCTTGCAAGTTCTCTGATTTGTTGCGGTAGATATGAGATCGTTACAATTTTTTCCATTGATCTGACGCTGAAAGCTTTCCAGGGTAATTAATACCAAAGTGAAACCATTAACCAGCCTGTGCCCAGTAATCACTATTAATCACCCGTAACGATACATAAACAAGTCCTCAACGACGTCGCTTAGAGACATCACTGAAAAAGGAAATGTGGCTCATCTTCTCACTAATAGTTTTTCTGTGTACTATAAACTCGGCACTTTCAAGAAAAGTTGCCATCTCAGGCATGATTGAAGTTTAAAATGGTAAGGATCAGGGATGGCAACTTAATACCTTGGACACATCTCAGAATTTATGCCTTACTAGCATGCTTGTGTAGTATTCAACTAAAACCAAGAAGGGGATGCAATGAAGGTACTAAAAAGATGAAAAAATCAAAATGTTCTACTACAGTCATAAATGGCAACAATATCCAGCAAAATTCAAGTTAAGGATATATAAAGGGTAGCTCATGTAGTTCATATTTATAATAAGACTGATCACTACTACCATGTCACAAATTTTTGCAGCTAATGAACCAGAAACTGCTGCAATATTCTGTTCTCTAACAGCATAATTAACAAGACAATGATCAGCTGCATATCTAGTAGCCTCCAAGGCCTGCACTGTGTTTACCTAACTTTAAGGCTACAAAACAAACTTAATGGCTTTCCAGCAAGTCTAGCTCCACTCAGGCTCATTGGCAGAACTTCTAATTCAAATGTACAGAGTCCACAAAAGTAATGCATATTTAATTGTAGACACGGAGCTTCTTCCATGAGATGGTGAATCTTTGAGTCAGGTACAGTATTAATTCTCAGTTTGACTCTTGAAGGTATGTAAATGGTTACCATGTTAACGAATATGGGAGGTTAATCAAGTGGATGCTTTGCAATGCCATGAAACTGTGTAGAGGTCACAGACTGTTCCTGTTGTGGAGATAATCCAGGGTTGATACCATGAAAAAATATGACAAAAAGGACAATGAGACGATGGTTTCAATATGTACCAAATCAGGCGAAACATTCTGGATACTGAAGCAACCTGGGAGAGGTTGTAATCTGAAGCCGAGCTGGCCCTTCAGCACAGAAAATAAGGAAGAATAAGAAGAAATTGTTAAATAAGAGCATAGAAAACAAGATGCTACCTCGTGCTTATCTGGTAAACTGGATTGCTACATAAAATATCAACAATAATTAAATTCTAGTACCAATCCCTGCATGCCCTGCTGGTTCCCAGATTGGCCAGTACGTGTTGAAATTAACTGTACCTTGACACAAATGAAATCTCAACGTCAACCTATATGCATTATACTGCCATAAAATAATGGTACGTAAATCATCAAGTAAAAGTTAAAAAGGCAGTACCAAGCCTGGAAAGCCTTGCTGATTGCTGTAATAGTCATCACGAATAGGAGGCATTGAGTTCAAGTGTCCCTGTGAAAATATATGAGAAAAAAAATAAAAAATAGTAAGCATAATCATTCTGGAAGATGCATCAAAGGTCCTATGAACAAAATGTGATATCTATAAGATTCCATACTGTTCCCTGGATGCTTTGCTGAGGACCATAATAACCATCAAGTGTTGGTGCCCTTGAACCTGATTCCTAAGTTGGAAAAATATGTATCAAATTACAGAGTGCAAGACTTGAGAAACTCTTGAATTAATCAACAATAAAACCAATTTGTTTGTGCAGGACATAAGGCTGAGCTAGATTTTATGCACCATCTCTGGAATTTCTGATTGTGGAAAATGGCAGTTGTCAACAGGATGTGCTCTTGAGTTCATCTGTTTCAAAATTTTATTGAGGTTAGTTAACATAATATAAACAACTGAATTTGGAAAAATTATCTGTTGCTAGGATTCTGTTCAAGACAAACAACCAAGAAATTATCCAGCTTCAAATAGGACGAGGACCAACCATCCGTTTGCAGGTTTCTTGCAAACCAATTGTTGTCCTCTCAGACTCGGATTGCACCTGCAGTGCAAATTAATATCTGATTCAAATGTCATAAAATTCCAGAAAGCTAAAATATATTCATGGCATGTACATTTTCAACCAGTAACTGTTGACTTTACCTTTTTCTTCTTACAGAATTTCCTTTTCTTTAATGGCTTGGAGACAATATTGCTATTGTTTTCTTCAGTGCCGAGAAAACCATGAACAGCTAACGCATTGGGCTTTGAAAAACTCCTAGTGGAGTTATTAGAATCCCTGCAGTTCTGCAGAGCTTCTTCTATTGCATGAAATGCAATATCATAAGCTTCCTGGGACAAAGATCCCTCTTTGCCCAATTTGATAGCTCGCTTACATAAATCATTGAAACGCTGTACCCTGCAGTGAAGACTGCTTGATATTTGAGGCACAGCTTGACTAATCTTTGCATCTTTTGTCCACCGCTTCAGTATATAGGGGGATGGAATGATAGAAAGACCAGACATCTGAAGTACTAGAATCACATGCTTACAGAGGATTCCTCTGTATTCAAATGACCGACATGTACAGCTTACATTCAAGGCTTCTTCATTCCAGGATACTAGAAAATATTGACGTTCCTCAAAATCATCCACCCGAAAAGTAAGAGCCTCCTCATCTTCACTTTCCTTTTGCAGGTGACATGAAACAACTCCTAATACTTCAACCTGAAACTTCTTGAAAACTGCATCTGTATAGATTGTTGACAGCTGTTTCTCAAAAGATGACAGTGATCTTACAGTAGGTTGCTTGTTTTGAGTTTCAAAATCTGCTTTAGCTTCCATTTCAAACCTATCTTGTAAAAATATGTTATACTCCTCCATAAACTCCTTGAATGTAGATTCCTTGTGGATGTATTTGTCAAAGAATGATGGAATACTCCCAACTCGCTCAGCTGTTGACATGCCAGCTAAAAATACATCCTGCATATAAGTAGGAACCCATTTTTTACGATCTTCATACAATGAGCAAATCCACTCATGCAAACTTAGTTCAAACTTATCAACCATCTTCGACCACCTCTTTTCAAACTGTTCGTCAGTCCAAGATCTGTGTATACATTTATTGAATTTTGCCATAAATTTCTCACTCAGATTCATCAAATGCAAATTATGTGTAATCTTACTCAACACATGCCACAAGCAATGACAATGACGTGCATCACTAAATACATCCACAGCAGCTTCTGTCAGGTACTTTTCTCGGCCAGTAATAATAACTCTAGGAGCTTGGCCACCCACTGCTTTGCTCCAGGTCCGCATTAACCAAGTAAAAGTTGATTTATTCTGCTCTCCAATCAAGGCACACCCAAATAAAATGAACTGAAAATGATGATTTACCCCAACAATGGGAACAAAAGGAATGTTATATTTGCTTTCAAGATAAAAGGTATCAAACAAGACAACATCGGAGAAAATCTTGTAATCCTCTCTTCCTTTCGTATCAATCCAGAACACGCTTTTCATACGTTTTTCATTGTCCAAATCAATGGCATAAAAAAAATTGGGATTTTCAGCCTGCATACACATAAAATGCTTGAGCATAATCTGGATATCATCTTCATCTAAGGCTGACTGCAGACCTTTCTTCTTGCCTGCAACTACACCAGATTGCTTGTTTCGTCCCCTAATAGCATTACAGAAATCATCTGGACAAATCTCATGATTATGCTCCCTTATAAAGCTATGGATAATCCATTTCTCATCCTGTGTCCTCTTCATATGCATGCCTGCTTTGCAGTCCGTCTTCACGCATGATTTTTGAATGATGACTGCATTTGAATCACGCTTGCTTCCAAATCTGGAACATGCAATTTTGACATCTATAAATTTTCCAGATTTTTTTGAACGGCGGCTAGCTTTTATTGTGATGCCGAATCCTACAGACCGCGCGTATTCTCTATAGAAAGAATAAGCTGCCTCCTTTGTTTCAAATTTTAAACCATTTTGGGGTTCAAATATCATATCTCTTCTACAAATCTCTTCAACAACTGCACTCTCATCCGTTTCCCTTTCACAAGTAATAACTTCATTTTCATCTGGTTCACCGAATTTTATATCATGTTCACTTGCAAGAGAATTTATATCATTCTCACTTGCATCCAATCCATCTGCACTATCAGTTAGAACAGCAGTTGATGTTGATATAGTATCTACTTTCTCTCGCTCAAGCGACGGAAGTTCAAGATTTATCTCCATAATAAAAATAAGATATATCTGAAAGATATCATACTTTTAGAGATACCTGAAAATTTTTAAAGAAATTAGCAAAATTATACTTCACCAAGTTCTAACCTTTAAGAGATAACTAAAACAAAAACGCAAAAATAACTAAGGAAAAGAAAAAAAAAAGGAGCAGACTTCACGATTTTCCCAGAATTTTTCCCTTCCCTAAACATCACCATTCACAATATCATCCCAACAAAGCATTTAATTTCCTTTATTTACAAAACCAATTCCAATCCGCAAAACTGAAAAAAGTAACTTCCTTTGCTCTATAAACTACGGTTTCCAGATCCAGATGCAAAAAGACGCAAACTTTGTACACAGCATCTAGTAACCATGTACTTTCTCGGCAACCAAACAGGAGTAATTTCGAGAAAAATTCAAATCTAACGAAGAGAAAACCAAAACAACATACCAATTCATATCCGCTTAGAAGAGGGAGACTGTAACTATAGATAAGAATCAGGGAATTACAGACACGGTATCAAAGTCAGTAGGGAATATACGTTAAAGGTGTTCCCTCACTTAGACCGCACTTTGGCTATGTTTAGTTTTAATTAAGTTTTTTTTAATGAAATGGAATATAATACTTTATAATAGATTATTAGTTTTTTTTCTAAAATTATATAATATTAAAATTTTGTTATTCCATGAAATGATTTATAATATAATTTAACAAAATATTATTTGAAAGAAGAATTTATAATATAATACAGTAAAATGTTATTTATTATTTTATATTTTATCATAAAATTTTTAAATTAACAGTAACTATTTATAATAAAATAAGATATAATGTAAAACTTTTCCTTTCTATCATATTTTAATTTATTTTTTTTATAAACTTTCATCCAATGATGGAAAGTTATTTCATTCAATTATATTAATAATTACCCCGCTAAACATAACTTTAGGTAATTAGCCTGATTCAATTGAAATGGCCTTATATTTTGCTTTCATACAATTTTACTAGAACAAAATATTGAAATAAATTTTTTATTTTACTTCTTCAATTAATTTGAGTATCATATTACTAATATTTCTCGTGAAATTTACCCTTCTAAATAAAAATTACTATAATTTTCTTACTATATAAAAAGGGTTAAGTTTGGATCTAAATGTATTAGTACATTTATAGTGACTTTTTAAGTATCCGAAATATGATTAATATAGAACATTGGTAAACTAAACTGATCCGATCCAATCATGTCCGACCCGAGTCAATCAGCCAAAAAGTGCGAATGGTCAAATGACTATCAGCTAAGTGTTTCTGGCACGAGAAGGTTGCTAATTTTGGCATATATAGAGTACAATGAGAGACTTTAAAGAGAACACAGAAAGAAGGTGATGTTGGAGGCAGCTTCTTAACTGGTATACTTTGCATAAAGCAATAGCTTAGAACTTACTGCTTCTAAACAAACATTGGAAGGCACCTGTTCTGCCAAGTTGGAGCTTCTACACTAGCAAATGTACAACACAGTACTTTCCACACAGCTCTGAGGAACTTGACATTTACAACGAAGTACATGACCATTACAGCATAGCAGAACTTCAAAACCAGGCAAGCAAATTGCAATTATCCTCCCAGCTATCCTGACCAAGAGAAGCTAAATTCTGAATGCTGCATTTCCAGGCATCTTTTGCATCCCATGCAAAAATCCATGCATTCTACTTGTCAGGAAAAAATTGGCAATCTTTATATGAGCAGGCTAGCTTTTGATACAAAAACGAGAGGTTGACTAAATTAATCGAAATACTTGTTTTGCCGAAAGTTTGCTTCCTTAGCTTGTTAAATGAGCAAGCAGGTACCACCATCTTCAGATGATATGTTGATTGACAAAACCAAGCCTAAGTCTCAATAACCATTATATAAAAGCGTGAATCACTAGTATTCAATGTCATCCTGACTGCCAAATCTTCTTGTGCTCATGGAAGATAGCAGCTAATCATTTCCAAGAATTGCTCTGTTAAATCCACAGATTCAGGTAAAATGTTAAGCTGCCAATACAGCACAGTTATGCATCCCTTTGGAAACTATTTCTGCCTCATGTATGTCTTGAAGCACCACCATGTAATTGTGAAGATCTCAATTGAGTGTCTTCCTGCATTTGCAAGAATAGGCACTAAAATCATAGAGCAATAATTTCAAGGTTATTTTGAGAATCTCAGAGCCACATTATCCACACTCACCTGCAAGCCATAACCGAAAGTTGTTGGAGGTCGAAAATCAAATTGTCCCTACATGAAAAGATGAGAATAGGTAACCATACCACTGCTTTTTATATCCATGTACTTAATTAATCATTCAAAATCATCATACCAGCCCATGGATGCTTTGCTGAGTCCCGAAAAATCCATCATGGTTTGGTGCTATTGAATTCAGTTGTCCCTGTAAGTGGAAAGAAAAGTTGATAGGAGCCATCCATAAAATGTTTTTTGTCAATGTAGCCCATAAACCAACATAAAATTACCAGTCCGTGCATATTCTGTTGATTGACATAATATGCATCATGAGGTGGCTCCATTAAGTTCAACTGCACCTGGAATCAGTATTAATTGCAAAAAGATCACATTATCCTCTACAGGAATATGTACATAGTCCTCATGGCAGAATCTAATGGATTCGATGAGCTTACTAGTCCTTGCACATTATGTTGAGTACCATAATACCCACTCAGAGAAATCCCATCCGAATTTATGTTGTCCTACAAGAATAAAAGAAAAATACTGAAGACTATGATCTTTATATCAACCATATCAGCTTCGTATAATTGCAAAGCACCTTGAAATACTGAATGTTTTGAGATTTTCCTTAATATTTTCCCTTGTTAAATTAAGAGAAAACGCAAACATAAAAGAAATTTAAAGAAAGGGTTCATTTAGTACAAAGCTAACATATTATCAAATGATCCTCACTGTATATTATCTCACATTAAGATGACTAACCATTTGCAGGCTATCTTGCGCTTCCACAATCAAGGCACCTGGATCTGATTGTACCTGAAGTGTCAAGACGCATGCTTTTGTGAAATTCTATTTTGGCATTTCTTCATTGGAGCACAAACATTGTCAACAAACAGAACTGGAGGACACAATTATCAAATTTCAAATCTAAACTAACCTTTCTTTTCCTGATAGGATTTTTTTTCTTACTTGATTTGGTAGCAAGGGTTCCTTGGTTTTCTTCTTCTGTTTCATGATAATTCAGAAAAAGGCCACCAGGTTCTGCTGCACTGTTGTTACAGTTGTTCACATTTACACAATTTTTCAGTGTCTCTACTACTGTGCGGAAAGCAATATTGTAACTTTCTTCAGACAAAGATCCTTCTTCACTCATTTCAATGGCCAGTTTGCAGAGTTCATTGTAACGCTGCACCCTAGATTGTATCTGTTCAGCTCCCTCAGCAAGTGATTGCTTGCTTTTTGCGTCTTTGGCCCACCTCTTCAAAATATAGTGAGGTGGGATGTTTCTAATACCACGGATTTGGAGGACAATTAATGCATGTCTACAGAGGAAGCCTTTGTATTCAAACAAGTGG
This sequence comes from Erythroxylum fimbriatum, assembly GCA_026770325.2. NCBI lineage: Eukaryota > Viridiplantae > Streptophyta > Magnoliopsida > Malpighiales > Erythroxylaceae > Erythroxylum > Erythroxylum fimbriatum. The sequence continues at coordinate 1,556,651 of JANZLH020000035.1, read as the reverse complement.
CAACAACAGGCCACTTCCGACTTGGATTCATTCCACGTTACCAAAAAATATTCATTCTTTTCACAGTCTTGAACTCCAAACGTTGTTCCATCTTCATTATCCTTTTTAGGATGACAACCAACTACACCTAAAACTTCGACTTGAAATTTCTTAAATATGGAATGTGTGTAAACCAGTGACATTTCCTTCTCCCAAGGAGAAGGAGACTTTAAGGCAGGCTGTTTATGCAAAGTATCAAAATCTGCTATGGCCTCCTCCTCATACCTATTCTGTAGGATTGCTCCATAGTGCTTCATGAACTCTTTCACTGTGATTTTCCTATGAATGTATTTATCAAAGAAAGAGTTTATACTTTCAGAACGTTGATTTGTGGAAATTCCACCCAAAAAAGTATCCCCAATGTAGGTAGGCACCCATTTTTTACGATCCTCATATAATAATCGTATCCATTCGTCATTTTGCAGTTCAAATCTTGTCACCATTTTCCACCACCTCATATCAAATTGTTCCTCTGTCCATGATCTGTGTATGCACTTGTTAAATTTTGCCAAAAAATTCTCATGCCGTTTGATGACATGAGAAAGAGTTTCAGGGATCTTTTCCTCTATATGCCAGAGCGAAAAGCAATGCCGGGTATTTGGCAAAACTTCTTCAATCGCTGCCTTCAAGGTTCTGTCTACATCAGTGATAATAACTTTAGGTGCTTTGCCACCCATTGCTCTGAGCCATGTCTTCATTAACCAAACAAATGTAGACGTAGATTCATCTGCAACAAATGCACATCCAAGTAAAATTGGCTGACAGTGATGGTTCACCCCAACAAAAGGAGCAAATGGCAGTTTTTCATGGTATTTCACATAGAAGGTATCAAAAGATACAACATCATTAAAACTGCTATAGTCACTCCTACTTTTTGCATCAACCCAGAACACATTTCTTAATCGCAGCTCCTCATTTAAATCTATTGCATAGAAAAAGTTAGGATTCTCCTTCTTGATCCGTTTAAAATACTCGAGTAGTACTTGTGCATCTCCCTCATCCAAGTCCAAGTGTCGGCCTTTCTCAAACTGAGAATTTGTGTCATTTGTTAGGAATCCTACATTTTGGTGCCCAGCGGCCTGTCTTGACATCTCAACATACATCCTTTTTGTTCGTTCACTAACAGCATGCAAGATGTCAATGTTGTTCTTCTCTGCTAATTTTACATTCCTATGGATTCGAAAATGATAAGCTAAAGCTGGTAAAAGCTCGTGATTATGCTCCTTAACAAATTCATGAATTGTCCATTTCCCATCTGACCTTCTCTTCACATGCATACTGGCTTTGCAGTCTGTTTTCTTCACACTCGACCGCCTACTACTCCCACTCTCAGACTCTGGCGTAACTCCATATCTGGAACAAGCAAATTTTGCATCAATGAACTCTTTTGATCTTTTTGACCGTCTACTGTTTTTTATTGATGTAGTGAAGCCCATAGATTTCGCATATTCTTGATAAAAGGAGTATGCTGCCTCATGGGAATCGAATTCAATTTCATTGCATGACTCCAATTCAGTGCCCCCTTCAAATATTGCAACAGCCCTTTTGGGGCAATTAGCAACCCCACCATCCCTGTTATGAACGTCATCAACAATAGCAACCGCATTCTCACTCACTGTGTCACCAGCAGGCAGATTATCTTGAAGATGAACCATATCATCAACCACATGTTGATCCCTTCCTATCATCATTATCATCTATTTCCACGAACAAGTCCACTTCTTCTGATATTTACATTTATGTGGCACCTGAATAGCATCACTCGTCATGCAAAGCTCAATTCTGTTAATGGTTGGCAGTTCGAATAAATGTAAGGAAAATATTTCGAACCAACAATTTTAAACTTTATTCTTTTAAAAATAGCAAAACTTGTGGGTTTGAGAATAATGAAAGCAGAGGTCTCAATCTCCATTCTGACAGTTCAAGAACGTGAAATACCCAAATCCCAGAAAACTACCCCATTAGCGAATCCGTGAAACTTATTAGAAACCCCAACTTACATTTCCTGTTCTTTTGCTATTATTTCTCAGTAACCCATCACAGAAACCCTAGAAGAAACAAAAATTATTGTAATCCAGATATTAACTAGAGAGAGGGAAACAGAAAGACCACAACTTTAAAACCTATTTCATCAATATTTCACTGATTCTCCCACCAACCAAACAAAGAACCTCAACATTGTATATAAGGAACAGAACAGAAACTAAAACCTGCGAAGGGACGGGACATATATAGGCCTCCGAGTCTGAGGCTGGGACGAGACACGAAGACTACGCAAAACAAAAGAGCGAGTGAGATGAACAGGCGCGTCTGAGAGAAATTTGGGATTCTAGGGTTTTCTTTACTACTCGCCGACGAGTACTCCACTCGCTCGCTTTTGCCCACTCGCCCCACCGTCTCTGCGGCTTTGGCTCTTAGTCTTTGGCGCGTTGTGGTTTGATGAAGATTGTCTATTTGACTGAGTCCTTTTAATTTTCATTCTTAATTACTGCTGCGGCGCGTGCAATGAGTTTTGAAGAAGAATTTGAGAATTAATTAAAAACAAAATATAAAAGTATAGGGATCGAATACATTTTAATGTTTAATAAATAAATCATAACGACTAAGACTCTGTTTGGTTGGGCTTATACTAATAAAATTTGTCAGTAGAATTTTTTCTGTATAGCTTTTTTGAGAAATTTTTTTTAAGAAGCCAGTTGACTACTTAATTATCATTTAAAAAAGATTTTTTTTGAAAGAGCTTCGTACGGTAGACTGTTTGGCAACATAAAAATAAAAAATACTTTTAATTTTAACTATATTTTATTTTGTAATAAAAATTATTTA
>JANZLH020000035.1:1542854-1553511 GCA_026770325.2 Erythroxylum fimbriatum | reverse complement strand
ATATTAAAACATATAAAAAAGTCAAATAATATTATATAAATCTCAAAATAAATATCCAAGTTGAGTAAATAGTTAAATACGTAATAAACGCGAAGATATGTTTGCTGATATTGTATAAATTATGTGTATTTTACAACCAAGCACCTATTTTTCTTAAAAAAAGCTTTTGTAATATACAAAAATGATTATTGGTCTTCCAAAAGCTTATCCAAACAAGCACTAAGTCTAATATTAATATATTGTATCATATTATTATATAATATCCGAAAATATTAATTTTAATATATCATGTGTAAATAAAAAATGCATTATATAATGACGTTAAAGATTAATTTAAAGTCCAATTCGATGACCCGCACAACCCGCCCCAACTGTTAAACGTCATTTTAATCTTAAATTTAAGAAATCGACTACTAAAAATAATGTTGTTTTATGTGACTCGAGTTTTAAGTCACACCTTTGAAAGAAAGTTGTCCTGTCTACTTCTGTTTAGTGATTCTCCGTTCAAGGTTTAGATAATCCGGAAATAATCATCAAACATAATATGAAGAGATTGTATGAATTGAGTTTGCCATAAATAAATCAGAACTTCAATCCAACACCCTTAAGAAGAAGAAGAAGAAACATGCCTTCATGACAAGTACTTGATAAAGGTGCAACGATGCTGTTACACAATTGTGATCAAGAGTAATTCGAGCTATAAATCAGCCGATGCAGCCAGTACAACTTTTACAGGGAAGATTAACCTCAGAGACTGGAACTGTTCCAACTTTCAACTATTGTATTAGGTGGTGATGGTGAAGGTAAATACATCCTAGTCTATGTTACTTTACAGACACATGTAGGATGAAGTTTGATTTCAGTTTTAACCCCTACCATCTATAATCCATGATACATTTCATCTTTACAAAGATCTCAGCTTCAATCCATGCAACCGAAAGATGTCATGGTACCTCTTCATTTGCATTAGGAACTGCAGAATTATTGTTGTGGGGTGCTCATTTGCGGGAACACGAAAGCACAAACTTGCCATTTGGGTGAGGAAAGAAACCCTTCATCCATGTCTCGAACCATCATCATGCAGCTGGGCTGCTCGCACACTAGGGTCATCCTGCTACAGAATGAAGTTATTCATGTATGAATCTGGTTAGTAGGAATTACAAGGATATCTCCACAGTTCCAAATACAAACACCACAGCTATAAAACAGACCCGAATGCCATAAGTAAAACCAGCGGGTGTACGGAAGAAATCCATCTGTCCCTGCAGGCATAAGAGCAGCATATAAAAATATCACTGGGACGAGTTTTAATACTGAGAAAACCAGACAAAATAATCAGATAGGATACCAGCCCATGTATGTTTTGCGGAGCAGTGTAGTAACCATCATGGCCAGGTGCTATTGTGTTCAACTGTCCCTGCAACATGTTTACAAGTTAGTATGATATAAAATGCTTCATCAATGGAGTTTACAAGGTTGCTCCCCATCTTCCCATCATATATTATAAGGCATACCAGCCCTTGGATAGTCTGTTGATTCCCATAGTAACTATCTCGTGTTGGACCCATCAAATTCAACTGCACCTGCAGAAAACAAAGCTCCAAATAAGGGCGGGAACAGTCATTTCACATTTTAACATAAACATTTCTCTATTCATAACACTCAATACCATCCCAGGTACACTCGTTTGTGTTCCATAGTAGCCATCTAGGGTCACTGCTCTGGAGTTCAACTTGTCCTACAAAAGATAATTAAAGGACGAAAAGGTCACAAAAGAGTTTGTAAAGAAGCAGGGAAAGAAACAAAAACCAGGATGTTGCTCTATCACCAGACCTAATATGCATTTGAAGTAGCCAAACCTTCGATATTAAATAGCGCTTAAAGATTTGTCACTAGACAAATGTGAAGTAAACACGATCTAGGAGACAAGGAAGCGATGTTTTCACAGACCACATCTTGTTAGCAATTAATGTAAGTTGACCCTTTTATTATCTATCTATTTTGGTTTTTCATTTTGTTCTTCTCCCCTTCTTCTACCGTATATAAAAGTATGACTAACCATTTGCGATGGCAAGCTCTCTTGTGGGCTAACTGTCGTAATCTCCTGTTCAGAGTTTACCTACGGTGCATCAAGCAAGTCATCCTTAAAAGCAGAAGACATAGGAACATTGTTTTAGATTCATAATCACAACTAACCTTTCTTTTCTTGGTTGGATTCTTTTTCTTATTTGTCTTGTTCATGCTTCTGCTATTATCTTCTTCAATGCAAAGAAGGCCTTGAGTCACAGATGTACCAGCTTCTACAAGACTCTTGTTAGAATTATTCACATTGATGCAATTTCCAAATGCTTCTTCAAGAGCGCGAAACGCAATGCTGTAACTTTCCTGGGACAATGATCCCTCTTCACTCAACTTCAGTGCCCGCTGACACAAGTCATTGTACCTATGCACCCTAGATTGTACCTGGTCAGAATCCTCCGCCAAAATGTGTCTGTTCTTGGCATCTTTCGTCCACCGTTTCAAAATGTACTGGGAAGGGATGGTAGACTGTTGACACATTTGAAGAACCACCAATGCATGTCTACAAAGATAACCCTTGTATTCAAAAAATCGGCACATACACAAAACTTCTGACCTTATTTGATTCCACATAACAGTGAATTCATGATATTTTTCTAAATTACGCTCCTTTTCAATGTCTTGAACTTTGAAAGTAATGCTAGTGTCATCTTGGCTCTCTAATTTGGGATGGCAAGCTGTGACACCCAGGACCTCAACTTGAACTTTCTTGAATACTGCATTAGTATATAATCCCGAAACACTCTTTTCCAGAGGTGATGGGGATCTTAATGTAGGTTGTTTGTTCCATGTACCAGAATCGGCCTTTGCTTCCTCCTCATACCTATCCTGCAAAATTGCTTCATAATGCTTAACAAATTCTTGCACAGTAGTCTTCTTGTGCAAATACTTATCAAAGTATGAGTTTATACTCTCAGATCGCTGTACAGTGGACATCCCAGCCAAACAAACATCTTTCACGTATATTGGTACCCATCTCTCACGATCGTCATAAATGGATTGCATCCATTCATTCTCTTTGAGTTCAAATCTATCAAGAATTTTCCACCATCTTTTTCCGAATTCATCCTCTGTCCACGATCTAAAGATGCATTTTTCAAGCTTTGCTGCCAATTTCTCATGCTGTTTAATTACATCGCCCAAATTTTCAGTTACCTTCCCTAAAATGCTCCATAAATAAAAATAATGATGAGCACTGGGAAAGATTTCTAATATAACCGATTTGATAGCTTCATCGTGGTCAGTGATTATAACTTTTGGGGCTTGTCCACCGATTGCCCTTAGCCAAGTCTGCAATAGCCAAGAATATGTTGCGGCTCTTTCATCTAAAATCAAGGCACATCCAAGCAAAATGAATTGGTAATGTTGGTTAACCCCAACAAAAAGAGCTAGAGGCATCTTGTATTTGTTCCTAACATAGGTAGTATCCAAAGACACAATGTCGCAGAAATTAATGCAGTCATGTCTACTTTTGGCATCTATCCAGAATAAGTTCTTCAGTCGCTGATCTTCACCTAGATCAATAGCATAAAAGAAGTTTGAATTCATATTTTGCATCTGAGCGAAGAAATCAAGCAAAATCTTAGCATCTGTAGCATCAACTGTCAAATTCTGACCCTTATCAAATGGATTTTTCGGGTCATTTTTGAGACCAACAACGCTTTTGTATTCAGCAAACTGTCGAGCCATTGCAGCATACATCTTTCTGGTTTGTTCACTTACAGCTTGGGCAGGTAAAAGTTCGTGATTATGCTCCTTGACAAAACTATGAATAATCCATTTTCCGTCTACCCTTCTCTTCACATGCATGCTTGCTTTGCAGTCAGTCTTTGAACATGATCGTCGGCTAGTCCCATTTTCAGGATCTTGCTTGATCTGTCTAGAACGCGGTCGATTAAAGGATTTGTCATACTCTCGTTTAGTTCCGTACCTTGAACAAGCAAATTTTGCATCAATGAATTCCCTTGACGTTTTTGAGCGACGGCTGTTTTGTATTGCAGTGTTGAATCCCATAGACCTAGCATATTCTTGATAGAATGAGTAAGCAGCTGCATGTGACTCAAATTCCATACCAGATAGAGGCTCAAGGTTTGGATCTTCTTTGAATTCTATGACATCTGACAGGGAACTCACTTCTATACCATGCATCTCTTCTGCAACATCCACAATGTTTCCAGAAGCTATATCCCCATTATGTAACTTCTCTTCAGCCAACATACTATCAATTCTGTTCGGCTTCTCATCTTTATCATGCTCACCAGAAGGTAACCTTAGATCAATATCCATGATGATAAGCTATCCTACGAATTTATCAAAAACAGTCGACCTGAAACATTAAGAGGATATAGAACATGTTAATATAATTTGACAAGGAATGTACAATTTTTGCATTTAATTAAAATGACTGCTACAAAGGCATTGAAATAACTAATACACATCTAAAGTCTATCCATACTCCTCATTTCTTCCAGAATTTACAAAGATGAGGAAGTGCCCATGATGGAGACGAAGCATTGAAGATCCTCCAAGCAGTACCTTTTTCAACTATAGGTCGGCAATCCAGGAAACAGAATTTGCAACCATTCAATTTCCAATTGTTTATTTATATGGATTCGATCTGCATTTACAGTTTTATGAAACCTGGAAGCAGAAAAACACTTGAAACTATTGCTCCAGGCTACAGTCCAGTCACAAACACGCAATTAAGAAGTCCTTTGTCTTGTACTTATACAGACACAATTTCCTTTGAACCACCATGCTTTGAAGAATGTTACATCAAAGTGATAGCAGCGGCATAAGAAGTTGCTATCTTTTCATAAATAATGCAAATGCACAGATCAAATAATTAATGATAAGAATAGACATAATTAGCCAATCATAACTTTAAAACCATGAAATGTGTGATAATTCTTATTTGCGCATCATTTTGGATTTCAAGAATCACTCATCATATGCCTGTTTTATCGAAGCTACACTCTAAAGTTTCCATTATACCTATGCTATGTTTTCCATATTTCCTTCAAATTCCAATCATTCTTTAAAGGAGTATTGTATTGATAATCCACATCTAGCATCTCATCATGCCTTCAAGCTTTGTATTGTGTCCGTCTGTAATCATCATCTAACCAACATCAAATCAATCAAATCTTACTCGGCTTAGTTATCTAATTTCCCAGATAAAGAAATTAAGACTAAAAAGACAATTTTAAAAACTTCCAACCTCAAAAACAAGCAGCAGTTCTCAGTTTCTTCAATCAACCAACTTTTTCTCAATTCTCATAATAGTACGATGACTAACAAAACTACCAACCACTAAACCAATAAGACCCAACACACAATTTGCAATCTTTTTCCTCTGCCCTTCTTGTTCATAACTACGAATAATAAAGGAAATCCCACATCACATCAAACTGTACAAAACCCAACAATTACACTCAAATTACGAAGTCAATCACACCCATCAAGCACAGAAACATATAAGCAAAGAGGTCAACCGACAAGAAAGGGTAAAAGAGAAAGAACTAAGAATGATATACACTTCCAGAGACAGAATGGTAGCTTCAAATACCTATAATTTAGAGTATAATTTAAAGAGAAAAACAGAAGACAGTAGCTTTAGCGCTTCTCTGTGAAATATTTCGGGCGAGTGAGGGTTCGATCTGAGAGTGGAAGAAACGCGAGGGGGGAGAGCGAGTGGAGGAGAGAACCGAAATCACAAATCTCCCAAATTTCGCAGCGCTCTCTTTAGGGTTTTCTTCTTCCAATCAATCGCAGCCACACACGCCTCGCGCGTGCTGGCTTCTTTTTAATGGGTGTTTCCGTAATTTTCGCGCTTGTCAGAACTTATTACGGATAAAATCATAAAACACCTGTAAGAGTTTTTTTTTTTTTTTTTGAAGTAAACAAAATGCACAAAGCAATGACCAGGAAGGTACAACAAAACTATCCCAAGCCGACAGGCTTACCCCATACACCCGGTTCCTACTGGCCTTTCCCCATCAATGCCTGAATTATCAGAAATGTCAGAAGCTAAAATGGAATCTAAAAAAGAAGGACTAACACTCCCATGATGCAGATTTGCATGTAATAAGGCTACCCGAGCAAGAGAGTGAACCGCCTTATTGGCAATCCTACGCGTCCAATGAAAGGACAAATGAAGGAAGTGTCGCTTGAGAGTAACACAATCAAGAGCCAAAGTTCCAATCTCAGAAAAATTCGATGACGGATCTGAAATAGTTTGAACAGCCGTCAAGCAGTCAGACTCCAGTATGACATGATCAATACATTTGTCCTTTAACCAAGAGAGGGCTTCCCTTATCGAAATAAGCTCAGCAAGAACTGGATCAATCCGATAAGGATAATGACCCGAGAGGGCAGCAACAAAACGCCCTCTATCATCTCTAAGAATAGCAGCAAAACCTGTAGCATTCTTCTATGGAAAGACTGCCGCGTCAACGTTACATTTTAAATAGCCCCCAATTGATCTAATCCATCCAGGCTCGGAAACACGGTCCACCCCATTCATACCAGAAACTCTAAAAAAAGTCTCCCGAGAAGCCTGCTAGTCCTGAAAATAACTATCAGCAAAGTTGAAAATCATAGAAGTGGAAAGCTTTTTACCTTGCCATACTCGTAGATTTCGGTGGTACCAGAGGCTCCAAAGCATGACTAACTGTCGATCTATACTGGAAGATGAAATACTGGGAGTCGATGTTTGTTGTAGTATTTGTGATAAAATCGAATCGTCCCCAAGATTGGGAAACCTCCAGCCTGACACAGCCCATACATCGGTAGCTTGCGAACAGCCAACCAGAACATGATTTAAATCTTCAGTGAGACCGCATATATCGCAATCCGTGATGAGCTGAATACCCTTCCGTCTTAACCGATCTTTACATGGGAGAAAGTCACGCAAGCATCTCCAACCAAAATCTTTAATTTTGGGAGGTACAGCCGAGTTCCAAAGCCGGTTCCAAGGGCCTTCAACGAATGAACTCCGTAGATCAGTATACAAAGAAAGAGCCATCTTATACCCTGATTTAACAGAATATACTCCATTCGAGTTGTGATGCCAGATAAGTTTGTCTGGCGGTTTGGAACGAGCGATTGGGATCCTAGAAATGCGCCCGACATCATAAGGAGTTAACAAACCATCTAAGAGTTGCGCATCCCATCCCGAATAGTCCTCATTAAACAAATCACACACCTTGAGTCCAGCAAACTCAGGAATGGACGGGGAGGAGACAAAAAAATTATTGTCGTCATTGATCCAAGGATCGGCAAAAACATTAATCGAAGACCCGTCTCCCAGTCTCCATCGAATACCTTTAAGCAGAATGTCTTTAGCTGCAAATATACTCTTCCAAACAAAGCTAGAATTAGGACGATCAGAGGCCCCCAAAAAGCTACAAGATGGAAAATATTTTGCCTTGAAAATTTTGCTCGGAAGCGAATCAGGAAAAGCCAAGAATCGCCAGGCTTGTTTACCTAACATGGCTAGATTGAAACAGTGCAAATCACGAAAGCCCATACCCCCATATTTCTTTGGAACACAGAGCCGATCCCAACTAGCCCAATGAATTTTCTTCCGATCACCTGACCCCGAACCCCACCAATAGGCATTCATCATTTTCTGAAGTTCATCACACGTGCCTTGTGGTATAAGAAAAACACTCATACAGTAAGCCGGCAATGCTTGCGCTATCGTTTTGATGACAATCTCTTTACCTGGTTTCGAAAGCAACTTATTCTTCCAACTCGCTATACGATTACTAAGCCGATCTTTTATAAACGCAAAGACCTGCCTCTTCTTCCTTCCAATGAGAGAGGGGAGCCCTAGGTACCTTCCATGATCAATTGGAATATGAACCCCTAAAATATCTTCCACTGCACGTCTATCCGAAGGCGATGTATTTGAACTAAACATAATACCAGACTTCTGAAAATTGATAGCCTGCCCTGACGCTTCTTCATAAATACCAAGTATCCTCTTCATGTTTTGTCCTTCAGTGGTATTCGCACGAAAATATAGAAAACTGTCATCAGCGAAAAAAAGATGGGAGACACTAGGGCTACCTGAACAAATAGTCGCTCCATGAATGTCCCCTCTAGCCTCGCTTTCTCTTAGCAATGCTGACAAACCTTTCGCACAGAGAATGAAAAGATAAGGTGACAAAGGATCACCTTGCCGTAGGCCGCGCTTCGGACTGAGAGGTCCAACTTCAGACCCGTTAAAAGCCACTGAATAACGCATAGTAGTAACGCACAACATAACAAGCTCCACCCACTTGTTATCAAACCCCATCTTTAGCAAAATAAAACGAAGATAATTCCAATCCACCCTGTCATAGGCTTTGCTAATATCAATTTTAAGAGCTACCTCCCCCCTTTTCCCCTTTCCTTTGTTCTTCATATAATGAATAATCTCGAAGGCCACCATGACATTATCAGTGATGAGCCGACCCGGGACGAAAGCCGACTGCATAGGAGAGATGATCCTCGGTAACAATCTTTTTAGCCGGTTCGCTATCACCTTTGCTATAATTTTATAAATGACATTGCATAGTGCTATAGGCCGAAAATCTTTCATACACGTAGGATTGTCTTTTTTAGGAACCAGAACAATCACAGTATCATTTAGAGTGTCCGGAAACGCACACTGCTCCATCCAGGTCCGACAGCTTTCGAAAAGGTCAGCTCCCACAATAGACCAACACTGCTGGAAAAAAGCAGGATTCATACCATCAGGTCCCGGAGCCTTGTCCGGGTGCATGTCAAACAAAGCTGCCCTAAACTCCTCAAAACGCACAGGAGCTAGGAGAAGATCGTTATCCTCTTGATTCACTACCGATCTGACCGATGCAAAATGACTGTAATCCCCACCACCGGACGCGGAAAATAACTGGTTAAAATACTCAAGAATAACCTTACCTATCCCCTCGTCATCCACAACCCGCTGCCCCTGATCATCCGAGAGGGAATGAATATGGTTCAAACGTTTCCGAACTGAAGCTTGAGCATGAAAATATTTTGAGTTGGCCTCTCCATATTTCAACCAAAAAACCTTTGATCTTTGCTTCCAATATATGTCTTCCTGAGCAAGAAGACAGTTGAGTTGAGCTTTAAGATTCCTGAGGGTACCGTGCTGATGGTTCTTGCGGGCTGTCTCCATTTGCAATTTAAGAGACATTATACGTGGCTTGAAATTTGAACCTAGAAGTGTCTGCCAACTAGTCAACCCAACCCCACACTCCTTAATGCGTTCCAGAAGATTCAGTCTTGCATTGGCCATCCAACACCTCGATACAAACTCAGCGAAGCCATCTTCTGTCAACCATTTATTTTCAAATCTAAATCGCCTGATTCCCGTTGTTGGAAACCGTCTGCATGCCACCAACTTAATGGGACTATGATCAGACGTGGCACTCACCAGATTGTACAGTTTGTGAAAGGGAAAAATATCCAACCACTCCTTGTTGACAAAAGCACGATCTAATCTCTCCAACACCCGCGACCTGGTATCCTTTCCTCTCTCCCAAGTGTATCCAAATCCAAGCAAAGGTATTTCTTCAAGATTACAGTCCATGATGCATTGCCGAAACCCTTCCATCAAGAAATTAGGATAAAGCCCTCCCCCCAATTTATCATTAGCAGACAGCAGATTATTAAAATCGCCAAAACACATCCAAGCCATGGTCTGGATACGTGAAAGGGACCGAAGAAGCTCCCAACTAGCGCGTTTTCTAGCATGATTCGGGAAACCATAAAACCCAGTAAGGCGCCATTTAGGATTAGTCGAGTCATCAATAATCATGTCGATATGGTTAGTAGAATAAACGGTAATGGTAACAGAAACAACACTCGTCCAAAATAAAGCCAGACCGCCACTACGGCCAAGCCTCTCAACACAAAAACAAGAATCATATTTCGACATCTTTTTTATTTCATCAATCTTATTCGAATTCGCTAAAGTTTCACTAAGAAAAATAACGCAAGGCTTATTGAACCTAACTAGCTCCTTGAGAGCATGAACTGTCTGATGGTTGCCTAAGCCACGACAGTTCCAAGCTATATAATTCATGGCTCTCGGCGGGTCTGCTGAGCAAGACCGGCCGTTGATAAGAGATGTGTAGGAATAGACGAAAGCATGTCCACAGTATGCAACTCATCGACTCCAATAATTCCTATTTCTCCTTGTCTGGGTCGTTTTTTATTTTCCTCGAATTCCATAACCAAGTCTTCTTTATCCTTCGGCCCACACATAATAGTGTCCCCCCCATCCGCTATAATATCATTTTCCTCAGGAGAACGGTGGCCCACAATAGAAGTAGCCCCGATATTCGGTTTGAAGGCGATCTTCTTCGGATAGAAAGAGAATCGATTGCCTATTCTATGTGGATTCTTCCCTCCAGTTTGCGAGTAGCTGGCATCCGGTTTTCGTGGAGTAGAATCAGCGCCAATCTCCAACCAGGGATCTCGTCTCCACTGCGAAGAATTCAAGTGTATATGTGTTAACGTTTTCTCTTTCATTCATACTCTGTACAGAGATACAAAAAACAGGGGGTATATATCGCCTATA
>JANZLH020000035.1:1506083-1517442 GCA_026770325.2 Erythroxylum fimbriatum | reverse complement strand
TACACAATCATCACCAAAGCAAGGGAGGTAGGAGGGTTAAGCTTGCATGCATGAAAGGAAGTACTTAAGGTAGAAGAAAAGAGTGATTTAGCTAGAATAAGTGGAGAAAATCAATGAAGAAGAAGATAGGAGGATGTATTCGGATGGAAGGAACAAAAGCAATTAAAAAATCACCCTTTTTACTCTTTCAATTTGGAAGTGTTGAGAATGAATGTGACAAAAAAACAAGGGCGTTAATTGAGCTTAAGGGTGTCATGACACATGTCATGACACTTGGCATTAAATAAAAAGGCAAGAAATCAAATTAATGAATTTGTAATAAAAGAACCCTAATAAATGAAATCTTTAATTCATCCAATTTCAATGGCTCTAATTACGATCCCAAAATCATGTACCCAATATTTCAGTGCCATTGGACAGAAATTTTCAGTACCGAAAACTAATCAGTCTGTCACTTGGCGATTTTTCTGATCCGGAAAGTTTCCCCGAAAGCTTCCAGAAAAATTTCTAAATTTTTCCAAAAATATAAAACACACAGCAATCCACTCCAAATAAATTTTCAAGCACAAAATCATATTTTTCCACAAAATTACATTTAAGCACATATACCGAAAAATTTCATGAATGCATGTACAGTCATTTTCATGTGCAAATTTTACTATTCACGTGTAAGAATATGCATGAATATTTCAGAACCATACTAAACACTCTCAGTCCTTTCCGAATTACTATTATACCCTTCCCATCGGGGTGGGATGTTACATCTGTATTCAGCTTCGGTAGATGAGCGAGCTACGGACTTCTGCATCCTTGAACTCCAGGAGATAGGGTTTCGACCTAGGTAGATGATGAATGCTCCAGTGGACTGATAATCGGTTGTGTTGCCTCCCCAATCTGCATCGAAGTACGCATGGAGCGAAGAATAGTGACTTTGATCGGCAAAGGCATGGAGACTAGTGCTGGATCGACGATAGATCTGTAAGCCATCACCAGCGGTTCCTACCAAGTAGCGAAGGAGGCGTTTGACAGCAGCCCAATGATCGGATGTTGGGCGATGGTTGAACTGGGAGAGCTTGTTAACAGTAAACGCAATATCAGGCCGAGTCAAAAGCAGGTACTGTAGACTTCCAACTATTTTTCTGTATTCAAATGGTTCACTTAGTTGTGTTCCGGAGTTTAGGACTAGAATAGGGTGACTTGCCATAGGAGTAATGACTGATTTTGCCTCTGCTATTTTAGTATGCTGTAGTAAGTAAAGGATATACTTCCTTTGGGAAAGAATTATACCCTCCTGATTTGGAATAACTTCTATGCCCAAGAAATAGTGTAGTGAGCCCAGATATTTGATAGAAAACTTGTTTGCCAAAATAGCAACATAGTTGTCTATGAGCTGTGAATTACTGCCTGTTATAATTATATCATCCACATAAACTACAAGATAAATGGTACCTTTAGGTGACTGCTGAATGAACACTGAGGCATCTGAGTGTGATTTCCGAAACCCTGTGTTGAGAAGAAATTGTTTTAAAGCATGGTACCATGCCCTTAGTGCCTGTTTTAGGCCATAAATAGCCTTTTGAAGATGACATACATAATTTGGTAGATCAGCATCTTTGAAGCCTTGTGGTTGTACCATGTAAACATTTTCTGTAAGTGGACCTTGTAGGAAAGCATTGTTAACATCCAATTGCTTTAATGACCATCCATTTGTTAGTGCAATGCTTAAAGTTATTCTTATTATTGTTGGTTTGACCACAGGGTTGAATGTTTCTTGGAAGTCTATCCTTGGTCGTTGATGAAATCCCTTCGCAACTAACCTTGCTTTATAACGATGCACCGAGCCATCTTCATTTCTTTTTATGCGAAATACCCATTTGCAACCAACTAGGTTCTGATCATCATGAGGAGGCACGAGTTGCTAGGTACCATTTCTTACTAAGGCATCAAATTCTTCTGAGCAAGCTTTCCTCCATTTGTCATCTTTCAATGCCTGAGTAATTGTGTTGGGTTCAGTTTCTGTAGGAGGATGGAGTTTAGCAGTCAAGCTTAACTTTTGAATCGGTTTGCGAATGTTGTCCTTGCCTCGTGTGACCATGGTATGTGTTTTGTGCATTGTATTTCTTGTTTGCACACATTCAGTATATTGTTCTTCATGTAACTCAGAATCTGGTAAAGGATTAATGTGTGAGAAATTACCATTTTCAAGTGCAGTTGTTAGAGGTGGAGTGAGTGGTGCTGTTGTGGAAGTTGTCAATGCTGGCAGTGAGATAGTTGGAGGCAGCCATAAAGCTGTAGAGTAATCAGGTGAGTCAGGTGTTGGTTGTGAGTGAGTGTGGAATGGGAAAACTGTTTCAACAAATTTGACATGTCTAGAAGCATAGATTCTAGAGGTAGATTGATCTAGGCAGTAGTAAGCACTTTGTGTAGGAGAATAGCCTAGAAAGACAGATGGTTTGGATTTTGATTCAAGTTTGTGAGTGGTGTATGGTCTTAACCAGGGATAACACAAACAGCCAAAAATTCTCAATTTAAGGTAGTTGGGCTGAGACTTAAATAGGCAGAAATAGGGGCTGGTCATATTTAACTTAGGCGTGGGCATTCGGTTTATTAGATAGACTGCAGTAGCAAAAGCATGTGGCCACTAGGACAGTGGAATTGATGCATTTGATAACAATGTGAGACCTGTCTCAACAATATATAGATGTTTACGCTCTGAAATTCCATTATGTTCAGGTGTATGAGGTGGAGTTGTCCTAAATGAAATTCCATGTTCTGCTAGAAATTGAGTTAGGGCAATATATTCTCCTCCATTGTCAGAATACAATGTTTTGATTGGTTTCTCAAAAAAAAATTCAACTAGCAGTTTAAATCGAATAAATATCTCTTTTACTTCTGATTTGTGTTTGAGAGGATAAAGCCAAGTATACCTGGTGAAGTGGTCAACAAATATGAAATAGTATCGAAAGTCATCATAAGACAACTCTGGTGACATCCAAACATCAGAAAAGATTATTTCCAATGGTTGAGTAGATTGATGAGTAGATTGAAGAGTAGAGTTTGAAAAGGGCAACTTATGACTTTTATTACTAAAACAAGCATTGCAATGGGTAGAATTAGAAACTGATGAGATGTTGTTTTGAGATAAAATAGTTGTTACAATTGTTTTGGCAGGGTGACCAAGTCGGGCATGCCAATTGATGGCTGATGGTGAAGCAATGGAGAGGGCCAGAATCGGTGGAGATGAGGATGGCCACTCATAAACTCCATTCCTAGGCGTTCCCTGAAGAATGGTATTTCCCTGCAAAAGATCCTTCAGAAGAAATGAGTAAGGTGAGAATTCTACTTTAACATTGTTGGTGACACAAAACTGATATACTGAAATTAGATTCTTTTTCATCTCAGGTACGCATAGTACATTCTCAAGAGTCAGTGGCATATGATCGGAAGAAAGTGAAGCATTGCCAATGTGGCTAATGAACAAACCTGTACCATCACCAATCATCACATCCTCTATACCATTGTAGGGTTGGTGATTTTCCAGATTTGAAATATCAGCAGTAACATGATGAGATGCTCCTGAATCCAAAAGCCAAGGTTGATTATTCGGAGGATGGGAAAGAGGAGCAGCATAGTTGGCAGCTGGCTTCCATGAATGAGAGGGAACATTAGATGTTGATGCATAAGGCGCAATTTTAAAGGTAGGACACCGTTTGGCATAGTGACCCTGAACACCACAGATTTGGCATTTTCCAAGGTAGGGTCGAGAGCCTTGAGCATTGGTATTCCAATTTATTTGATTGTTGGGTTGATGTTGTTGAGTCTGCTGCTTATGAGAACCTGAATAACGAGTAGGTGGAACAACTTGTGAGCGCCAGTTGTTGTGCTGATTATTTCTTTTTTTTTGGTAAAATGCTGATTATTTCTTTTGGCAGAAGTGTGATTGGCATAATTTGCTGTTGCAGGATAGTGACTAGGGATAAATGGTGTCATCTTAGATTCAGCAATGATAAGTTTCTCATGCAGTTCATCAAAGGAGATAGGATGTTCTCGGGCATTGACATTCGTCTTGACGTCTTTGTGAGTGTCATCAAGGCCCTCCAATATTTTATCAGTTATGTCTTCAATATCCATTGGCGCTTTTAATTCAGCTAGCTGATCTGTCATTGTCTTTATTGCTTGCATATATTTTGTGATTGTAGATGGGCCTTTGACAATTTTCTTGAGTTGAGCTTTCACTTGTTTGATCCTGCCACGAGTTGATTGTGCATAGGTCATAGCAAGAGAATCCCAAGCATCTTTAGATATAGTAGCAGTTGCTATGAAAGGAATAATGGATGGAGAAAGAGCTCCAATGATTGCATTCAAAATAAGTTGATCTTGGCGAATCCAAAACTAATATTCTGGATTTGGTGTAGGTATATCTGCAATGGTGATGGTAGCTGGTGGACATGGTTTAGTACCATCAATATAGCCTATGAGATCATACCCAATAAATAGACTGTGGAACTGTAGCCTCCAGGATAAATAGTTGGTGGATGTTAGTTTCAGTGGAGCTTGTGCAACAACATTGATTGTGATGAGATTGGCAGACATGTTGGCAGTTGAAGAAGATGAACTAGACATGATGAAAGAAGAGGAAAAAAATGTTTGACGTGTGTCTATGGCTTTGATACCATATAAGAGATATGAACTGAAAGTGTATATTATTGTATTGGGAACTTTGAATTTATATAGATAAGTAAAGAAAGGCTAAGCTATTTAAGTGCCTATGTAAGTGCCTAGACTTAAGCTATATGTACCGTTACAAATCTACACAATTGACAAACTTAATTAGTAGATTACAAAGAATATTCTAGTATGTGGTGTGGGCTTGACTGTGGGCTCTATTAATCTCCACTGTTAGGACTCATATTGGAGGAAAAGTTGAAGTTAACAAGAAGTAGGGTAAAAATTGGCTTATAATCTTGCATGTTGAAGTGTCACAAGATCTTCTTCAAATAATTCTTCCGAGAAAGTTAAATCTTCCTGTTACTTATGTCTCAGTGAATTTGCATCCCTAGAATCTTGTTTGCTAGTCCCAAATCCTTCGTTTTAAATTCCCTAGCTAATTGAGCCTTTAATTTTATAATACGATCTTTGTTGGGGCTTGCTACCAATATGTCGTTTATATACAACAGTAAGATAGTGAATTAATTTTCATCAAACCTTTTGAAATATGCACAAGGGTTTGCATTTAGTTAGCTGTATCCAAGGCTTATAATGAAGGAATCAAATGTCTTATACTAATACCTCGGCACTAACTTTAGATCGTGTAGATATTTGTTCAACTTACAAACTAAGTTCTCCTTTCATGCTTCTTCAAATCCTCTAGTTGGAATGTATAAATCTCTTATGCAAGATCTCCATGAAGAAAAGTCATCTTTATATCTAACAGCTCTAAATGCAAGTCAAACCTAGCATCTATTTCTAGGACCACTCGGATTGTAGTAAGTCGAACAATATGGGAAATATTTTATTAAAGTTAATCTTCTGAGCATATCCTTTCACCACCAATTTTGCACAATACCACTCCACCTAATCATTGCCATTTCGCTTGATCTTATAGACCCATTTGTTGCCAATGGCCTTCCTTCCTTATGGTAGTGACACAAGTTTCCAAGTTTTATTCTTATGAAGAGCTTCAATTTCTTCCTATATTGTTGTCATCTATTGAGATGCATCTGAACTGTTCATTTCCTCCCTGAGAGTTAATGGCTCCCCACCCTCAGTCAAAAGACAATATGTAACATTGTTCTCCATAATATAGTCTGAATGTCAACCTAGTCTCCTTTTTGGTGATTTGATCAATAAGTGTCAAGAGCTTCAGATTCTATTGATTCTTACCTCGTGCTCTGGTGTTGTTTAAGAAGAATTCGTCTGGGATTCCTTTTCCACTTGAAAAATAGTCTTTGAATCTTCCTTTGATGTATTATAATCTTCTCCTTTGTTTTGTAACTCATCTATAAAAATTATGCTCCTGCTGATGACAACCTTATGGACAGTGGGATCCCACAGGCGATACCCCGTTACTCCATCAACATACCCCAAGAATAAGCATTTGCTTGATTTTGGATCTAGCTTCGTAGTTTCTTGCAGATTGTACATCACGTACAGAAGACTTCCGAATATATGAAGATTTGAATAATCAACTGGCTTACCAGTCCACATCTCCATCGGTGTCTTCAACTCAATTACAGTTGATAAGGTCGATTTACCACATGACTAGCAACATTAACTGCTTTTGCCCAGAAGGTCTTGTCTAAGCTTGCAATTGCCAACATAGCTCTAGTTCTCTCTAACAAAGTTCTATTTATCCACTCTGTCACTCAATTTTGCTGAGAAGCGTATGTCGATGTGAGCTACCTTTTGATACCTTCTTGTTTGCATAATTGATCAAATTCATTACCAACATATTCTCCTCTATTATCTATCATCAAACACTTGATCTTTCTACCCGTGCTTTGTAAACTTTAAAGATTGGAAACACATCTACCTTTCTCTTGATTGGATACACTACCATCTCCTAGAATAATCATCAATGAAGGACATAAAGTACTTCGATCCTCCCAGGAACATAACTAATGCTTGCCATACATCATAGTGAACCAATTCTAAAACTTATTAGCTTTTAGAATTTGATGTGTTAAGTTTCAGACGATCTTGCTTGTTTGCAACACAATGCTCACAAAAAGGCAGAGATACCTTTGTGAGCCTTGAATGTAGCTTTTGCTTAGTAAGAATCTTCATTCCCTTTTCAAACATATGTCTAAGTTTCTGATGCCATATCATTGCACTAAAACATCCTGAAATAATTGATCTTTCTACCTCCTGCAAAGTTTCTCCCTTCAGCAAATACAAATTTACGGCTACCTTTTCTCCCTTCACAAGTACAAGTGTACCTTGAATTATTTTCATGATCTTGTTTTCAATTTCAAGCTTGCAACCAATATCATACAGTTGTCTTAAAGACAACAAGTTCTTTTTCAGGCCTTTTACATGCTACACTCCTTGGATAGTATGAATTGTACCAATATATAACTTCAGCTTTATGGTTCCTACACTAACGATCTTTAAGGTATGAACATTCCAACTGTCACAGATCCTTCTGAGATAGGTTCATAATGATAAAACCATTATCTTCGAGAGGTCATGTGAAAAGTAGCTCTTGAGTTCAAAAGTCATACACCAACAAATCTTTTTCTGCTTTCATTTGCTGCCACTACCTCACAACATAGGACATTACCATCATCTGATGTGCTTGCCACATTTTTTTGAGGATTGGAATTTATCTCATTCCGACAATCCTTCTTCATATGGCCTTTTTTGCTATAATTGTAGCATCTTAAATTTTTCTTTCTTCTTGACTTTCCCTTCCTATGATTGTATTTCTCACTTTGGCCACGTTCTATTGATCTCCCTCTCATTACCATCAATGTCTCCGCTTGTTGTGAAGTTGCTTGCGTGTCTTCCTTGTCCTTGTCCTGATTTTCTTCTTCAATAATATTGATCACAAAATCATCAAAGAATAGGTGGTCCTTGCAAACATTATCTATTAAATATGAATTCGGTAGACTTTGAAATAGAAATTCAACACATTCTTGATACTTTGTTTTATGACCCAGTGATGTGAGTTGGGAAAATAAAGTTTTCAAGGTGTTGATGCCCTCTGTCACTGAAGTGGATTTTGACATCCGAAACAATTTTCTCTTAAGGAAAATCTTGTTATGGAGTGACTTGGCTAGTGAGATGATCCCAGATCTCCTTTGCTATCTTCTTCTCCTCTATGCTTGACAACACCCTATCTGCTCAAATGAAGATTTTTGAACTTTTGCAACACTGCACTATCATTTCCAGAAATAACTAAATCATCAACATATACC
Source organism: Erythroxylum fimbriatum (assembly GCA_026770325.2). Classification (NCBI taxonomy): domain Eukaryota; kingdom Viridiplantae; phylum Streptophyta; class Magnoliopsida; order Malpighiales; family Erythroxylaceae; genus Erythroxylum; species Erythroxylum fimbriatum. Next base: position 1,509,523 of record JANZLH020000035.1, on the reverse strand, counting down.
GATATATTCATTTAGATATCATGTTACAAAATATACATAGGGAATAATTTGAAAAAGTTGCCTGTTGGAGTATTCTTCTGCTTCTAAGTTTTGATTGGGTTGAATCGAAGTTAAAATTAACATGTTAGATTAAAACTAGGCTACAGGTTAAGGTTAAGTCTAAGAGTCTAACTTAGAAATTCAATACAAATGATTTAGACATCCTTCTTAAAATAATGTCGTTTTAATTTAAAGTTTTAATATAATATTATTTTAATATTTAAGTTGAAAAGGAAAAATTAAAACAGCTCGTCTTAAACATAATTACTATGAACTGTTTAAATAAATTTTTTATCAAAGTCGAATCACATCTTAAAAGATCAAATCGATTAGGTGAGAGACATGGATAGTTTAACTTGAGCTATTGCCAAACCTACAACTCTATCACGTTGGTATATTAAATTAACTGAACAAATATCCTAAGTAGGACAACATAACCTGATGCTATGATTGATATTTTCTCCATCATCTTTACGCCTTGCTCTAGTTAGATTTTACGCTTTATAATTAGGTATCAAGTTGTTATTGGCTCAATCCTGGTAACACAATGACATTGTTATTCTACCCAATAGTTATTCTTCGATCCTTGTCCAAATATTTTTTTCAATATTTAGTATTCAACTGCCATGACTTTGATCAAGTCAAAATTTTTTACTTTAACATGAACAAAGTTTCAAGTTTAAGCCTCATTTCTAACTTTTATGAGAGTAAATTTGTATTATAATAATTTAAACATTTCTAAGATGTAATCTCAATGTATAAAAGTAAAAGCACTTTCAAATGTAAGTAAGGTGAGAAGATGATAGTAATCTATGATAAGATATGGTATTAGATGCAAAATTATAATTTAGTTAAGAAAATTACTCTTTTAAACAATAATTAAACTAGTAAAATAAGATATTTAATGTTTAAAAATTTAATCGGTCTTCATAAAACCGATATACATTACAGATTGAACAAAATTAAAAAATTTAAAATAAAATTGAAAAAAAGACTATCTTTACTTATCAAAAAAGTTGAAGTTTAATCGAAGAAAGAAAATGTTAAATAAAAACCATCTAATTTATTGTAGTTTATAAAAATTAATTAGCTAATTATTGAATCAATTGGTTTTTAATAATAAGAGTTACTAAAGTAAACTAAACAAAAAAGTCGTAAGGTTTAAAATTTTTCCGATTGAATTGGGTTTAATTTTTTAATAATAGAAAAATACAAAATGATGATTTAATAAAAAGAGTGCAAATCTATAATTAAGTTTTAAAAAAGTTATCTTTGATATTTCAACCCAAGTTTGGATTTAAATGCTTCTAACTTAATATGCTAGTTTAATCTAAAAATAAATCATAAAATTGAGAGTATATTTTCGTTTATATTGTGGGAAAGGACATATTTATTAGTAGTCTTTTAGTTGATAAACAGTATGTGGTTACAAAATAATGTGATAGTGAAGTTTATAAATGAATATGTTGATATGCTTTTTGATATAATATATTAACAAGCTATTATACAAGAGGGGAATGAATTAATTAAAATATTAACAATTTTTATTGAATCGAATTTAGCAATTTATCAACTTAATAGTTCACTCAGATCTGAATTGGATGTTGTCTTCTTTTACGCTATATGTTTTCTTATCTATTCATATGTACTGTAATACGGGGTTTGGTTGTACTGTAGTATTCTTTGTCTCTTTTCTTGTGTTGATCCAGTCTTAATTGAACATAATTATTCCTTGTTAAGTCTTTGGTCAACTTGCTGTCGAATAGACTTAACGCACTTTCTGCAATTGATACAGAACAAATGTCCAGATCCAATCGATCCACAGACTCTCCAAGTGGAAGGAGTCCTCAGGACCACCGACTCTTTCGCTAAAGTTAAAAATCGAGCAATTTTTTTTTACAGAAAGAATGGAGTAGTTGTGGAATATGAATGGAGCAGCATCCTAAGTCAATTTTTACGCCAGAAGGATAGAATTTTACAGCTTCTTCCTTTCCTTTACTTTTCCTTATTTATCCACCGTGGTAGACCAAGTTTATAAGTCAGTCAACGATTAAAAATAAAATAAAATCTCTACCGAAAAGAAGGATCTTTATCATCTTTATATAAAATTATTTTTAACGTCGTATAAAATAATTTTACTTTTAAATTTTCGGTATTTCTTTTTAAAATGTCTTTACTCATATTAAAATAGCTCTTTTCAATTCGTCATTTCATTAGAGTTATTTCATGTAGTACATTGATTAGATCAATATTTATTGGATGCTAAATGCATACACCTAACATTTATTATATCCAGGTGCATAAAATATTTATGTTAACCTCTCACTTATTCTATCACAAAGATACATCTTCATATGATAAATCTTTATAAAAGGATGTTAAATACAAATTATTCCCTAATCATTACATGTTTTGATAAGAAACTCTTTAAAAACTAATTAATTAAATTGTAATAAGATAATATCTTTAGTTGTTTTGTTTCTATTTAGTTAATTAACAGATCATTTGGTTTTAGTTCTATTTTTTTGTTGTAATTTTTAGTTTTCATTTTATGTTTTCAATACCTTTTTTTTTCTTTCAAAGGATATGTTTGAAAGTGTAAAAACTAAAGTAAAAATGATAGGAGGAGATATATAACATTTTTCTGTTGATGTTGGGTTACACTAGAGTTCCTTTTTTAGCCTCTTTTTGTTAGCAGTAGTGATTGATGAGCTCATTAAAAGTATCAAAGAGGATGTGTGTTGTGTATGTTATTTCAGATGACATTATTTTAGTGCATGAGACAAAAGAAGGTCTCAATGTTAAGCTTGAACGTTTGAAAGGATACGTTAGAGTCGAAGAGTTTTAGATTGAGTAAGACTAAAACTAAGGGGCCGTTTGGTTTCACTTTTGTTTTTCTGTTATTGTTTTTGGTTTCTGTTTCCTATTTTTAGTTTCTGTTTTTTTTCCTAAAAAAACAAAAACCTGTTTGGTTGAGATTTGCAATATAAAAACTGAAAACAAAATCTTGTTTGGTTGAGATTTCTAATAAAAAACTGAAAATAAAAATATGTATGGTTTTTATTATTATTATTATTATTATTATTATTATTATTATTATTATTAAAGTTATTCTTATTCTTATTAATTTTATTTATTATTATTATTATTAATTTTTAATAAGTTATTCGTATTATTATTAATTTTTAATAAGTTATTATTATGATTATTAATTTTATTATTGTTGTTGTTATTATTATTATTATTAAGTTATTCTTATTATTATTAATTTTATTTATTTATTAATTATTATCATTAAGTTATTCTTATTATTATTAATTTTATTATTTATTATTATTTAATTTTTAATTTTTAATAAGTTATTCTTATTATTATTAATTTTTAAAAAGTTATTATTATGA
>JANZLH020000035.1:1486377-1500313 GCA_026770325.2 Erythroxylum fimbriatum | reverse complement strand
CATTTTTATGAAATTTTTGTGATACATGAATAATTATTAAAATTAATGATATACTAAAAAATTGAAGAATTGTTAAAATAAATAAAATTTATAAATAATATTGAATAGTTGTTAAACAAATAAGAATTAAAAATTTGAATTTTAAAAAATAATTATTAAAATTAAAATTATTAAAGTAATATGATTTTTGAATAATAAAAAATATAAATAATAATATAAACGTCGCGAAAGACATTTCGGGACGTTTCTCCAAACGTCGCGGATTCCTTCACATTCTATGACGTTTTAAAAACGTCGCAGAATGTGCAAACTTTTAGTGACGTTTTATAAACGTCGCGGAATGTCAGTATTTTTTGTGACGTTTTACCTAAAACGTCGCAGAAAGCCTTTACCTACACCACATTTCACGACGTTTTTTGTGACGTTTTTAAAAACGTTGCAGAATATATTCTGCGACGTTTTTGGACATTCTGTGACGTTTTAAAAATGTCGCAGAATGCTTGTTTTCTTGTAGTGAATAACAAACAAAGGAAAAGAATAAAAGGACACTGCGCAATCGTGGTGTATGGTGTCACTGAGCTGTGTGAAAAGTTTGTGTGCTACTGATGTAAGAGTGAAGCGTGGGTGCAGGCTGCAAGTATAACGGGTGATGGGTCTTTTGTTTTTTTGGTGAACCCATGACCCGTCTGGCCCATAGGATAACCGGCCCAGTCTTTAACACCCCCCTTCAAGTCGAAGACTCGGAGGAAATGCACAGATCCGAACTTGGAGATTAGAGCTCCCAATGTTCGTGTAGGGAGAGGCTTCGTGAAGAGATCGACCAATTGCTGTTGGCTATGAACGTGTTGGAAATCCAGAAATTCTGCGTTTATTGCGTCGCAAACCAGGTGGAGGTCGATTTTTGGGTGCTTCGTTCTTTCGTGGAAGACAGGGTTCCGAGATATATGGATCGCTGCTTAGTTATCACAAAACAAAGGTATGGCTTTTGCGATTTTCACCTGAAAGTACCCCAATAGGTATATGATCCATCTTAGTTCACATGTTGTTGAAGCAAGACTTCGGTATTCTGCTTCCGCTGACGATCTACTTATAGTCGTTTGTTTCTTTGTCTTCCAGGAGACAGGTGAATCGCCAAGGAACACGCAGAACCCAGTCAAGGATCGCCTGCTGTAGACGCAACTTGCCCAGTCCGAATTCGAGTAGGCGGTGAGTTCTAGGGTTGAGTGTGTTACGTAAAATAGATCTTGATGTTATGTTCCTTTTAGATATTTCAAGGCATGTTTTACGGCTTTCCAATATGATTCCCTTGGTGTTTTATGAATTGACTCGATTGCTATGTGATGTAGGCAAGGTCAGGTCTGGTGAAGTTCAAATACTATAGTTGTCCTACAATTCTTCTATATCGTTCCAGATCTTTAAAGGGCTCACCTTCGTCGATGGTAAGCTTACTGCCTGGGGCTATAGGTGTTGTGCATGATTTACAATGTAGCAGATCTGTTTCTTGTAAGATGTCCCTCACGTACTTGCTTTGACTTAGTATTGTGCCTTCTTCTGATCTTGCTATTTCAACCCCTAGGAAGTACTTAGCATATCCCAGGTCCTTGATTGAGAGCTCTTTGTGTAAAGCTTGTTTTGTGTTGTTTAGGAGTGTCTCATTTGCAGCTGTGATGAGAATATCATCTACATAGATGATAATGGCAACAAATTCCTCCCCTTGGCCTTTAGTGTACAAGCAGTGGTCAGCTTCTGCCTTGTTGAAACCTAAAGTTTTCAGTGTTGTAGTCAGCTCTTTGTGCCATTGTCTGCTTGTTTGTTTAAGCCCATAAATTGATTTTAGTAGCCTGCATACTTCCCCTGCCTTGGCCTTTGTGTATCCTTGTGGAGGTATCATGTAAATTTCCTCTTCTAGGCGACCATGTAGATAGGCATCATTGATGTCACAATGTATTATAGCCACTTCCTGATTGTTGCTATAACTAGGAAAGTTTTAATTGTTACAATTCTGGCCACAAGGGAAAACACGTCTGAGTAGTCCACACCCTCTCGTTGGTTGAAACCCTTGGCTACTAACCTTGATTTTAATTTGTCAACTGAGCCATCTGGTTTGTATTTAACTTTATACACCCACTTTGATGCTATAGCTCGCTTTCCTTTAGGCAATTATGTCAACACCCAAGTTTGGTTGTCTTCAAGAGCTGTCAACTGTGAGTCCATTGAGTCCTTCCATTCCTTTGATTTACATGTTGTCTCATAAGAAAAAGGTTCAAAGGTAGTGTTTACATTACCTATGAACTCCATATATGGTTGTGTATGTGCAATTTGGGAATGTGACTCCTTGCTTTCTTCTGTTCCTGCAAGACCAAAGACTCGTAAAGCAACATTAGAGGTATCAAGGACAGCAGTAGATTGATGATCAAAGGCTTAGAGGACATAATAATTTAGGTATTTGGGTATGGTGTGGGTTCTCTGGCTTTTCCTGATGTGATTGTTTGGAATTGTGTGTTGTTCTGGAGAGTCATAGGGTGAAGGTAGAGTTTCTATGATATTTTGTGTGGTTTCTGTGTGCTGTATGCTTATAGTCCTGTGTATGTCATTTGGTAGCTCTGCATCACTATTAGGGGTGATGTAGGGGAATAATGGTGATGGTTCTTGTGCTGGTCTGTTTTGGGCATTGACAAAAGGAAAGGTGCTTTCATGGAAAGTTACATCCCTTGAGCTGAAGGTATGTTTTATCTCAAGATCCATCACTTTGCATGCTTTATAGTCTGGCATGTATCCGAGGAAGACACATTTTGAGGCTCTAGGGTCTAGCTTGGTCCTACTTGGAGTTTTGTTTAAAGCAAAACATAGACACCTGAAGGTTGGTCCCCTCTTATGTAATCTTTCGTATGGAGTCTTCCATTGTAGAGTCTTAGTTGGGATTCTGTTTAGAATGTAGGTGGCTGTAAGAAGTGCTTCTCCCCAAAAGTGTTTACGCAAGTTTGCTGTGAACAGTAAGGCTCTAGTTATTTGGAGTAGATGCTTGTTCTTGATTTTCACCACACCTTTTTGTTGTGGGGTATAGGGGCAACTTTTCTAGTGCATTATTCCTATTTCAGCAAAGTATTTTCTGCATTCGTGATTTATGAATTCCTTACTATTATCAGTTTGTACTCTCAGGACCCTAGTATCACACTGTTTTTCCACAGATTTGATAAATTGGGTTATGGTGGTTAGGTTTCATCTTTGTATCGAAGTAGAAAAGTCCAGGTAGCTTTAGAGTAATCATCTATAATGGTGAGGAAGAATTGCGATCCACTTGAGGTAAGGATCCAATAGGGCCCCCATAGATCCATGTGCAAGAGTTCAAAGGTTCTAGTGGTCTTTATTTTGTGTTTGGGAAAAGGGTTTCCTATGCTATTTTGCCACAGGACACACTTGGCAATCAGACAAATCATGAGCAAAAAACTTGATTTCATTGATATGTTGCATCTTTTCTTTAGAAACATGTCCTAATCTATTATGCCAAACATTAGAGGAATAATAACACTAAAAGCAACATTTTTTGTTCTGTAAAAGTCTAGGGAAGGACCTTTCAGGGTCCCTGGAGGTAATAGGATGCCTGAATTTAGCTCATACAATCCACTCCTAGCCTTGATAGCTGCTATGATGCTGCTAGTCTGAAGGTCCTGCAAGAATAGACTCTTAGATACGAAAATGGCAGCTACATCATTTTGTGTGGTGAGCTTATTTACTGAGAGTAGATTCTTGAAGAAATTTGGTATGTGTAATATTTCATCAAGGGTGATTTTATCACCAAAGATGGCTTGCCATTTGTGTTTTACTTCCTGTTGTGTGCCATCCGGGAGGGTAACAGGATCATATATCCTGTTTACTTCATGATTATGACAAAATTTAAGTTCTTGATCATATGTGATGATGCTCCTGAGTCAATCAACTATGTGCATGTATTTTTTGTAGTATGTGTATTTATGCAGCCATTACCTGCGAAGTTTGCAAGATCTCCCATCTTTACCTCACATGTGCCCTTTCCTTTGATTGCTTTAGATATTTCTTGTTGTATGAATGTGGCTAGACCTTGAGGGATTTGATCGCTCCCGTCAGTGCACTCATTGTGTTCACTTTGTGTGTCTGCAGGGATGTCACCAAATACAACTAAGTTAGCTCTACTCTTCTGTCTAATCAGCTCTCTATACCATTCGGGCACTCCTTTGAAAGATGTTTCTATAGTATGCAATGCGTTCCCACATTTTTCACAATGCTTTTCTTCTTTTCTTGTGTAGGTCTTCTGACTACTGTTGTTGTTTTTGCCCCCTTTTTTGTGTTAAAGTTGGGTTGTTTTGCCATCATAGCAACATTCATGTTGTTCTCATTACTTGCATTTATTGTTCTTTGTCTTTCAACTGTCTGCATCATGGCATAAGCTCTGTTCACCATTGGTAGAGGCTCCATAAGCATGACTTGGTTCACAACATGTTCATATTATTCATTCAAGCTCATCAGAAATTGTACAAGTCTGTGTGTGTTCTCCTTCGTATTAATTGCTTTGGCAGCATCACAGGTTCAAGTGGGTATTAGGCTTAGACTAGATAGATCATCCCAAAGTTTGTATAGCTTTGTGTAGTAAGCTGAGATTGTGAGATTACCTTGTTTGAGTTGATTGATCTCTCTTTCTATCTGGTATAACAGTGGACCATTAGCCTCCCAAATCTCTCCCTCGGCTCATCCCAAAGCTCATTGGTTGTAGAAAATGACATGAATGCATCTCCTAGCTCTTTGTTTATTGAGTTGAGAATCCAGGACTTGACCATGGAGTCTGCCCTCTTCCATCTGGTGAGTAAAGTTCTGTTCTCTATTGGTTGAGTGCATGTTCTGTCGATAAAAGATAGCTTATCTTTGGCACAAAGGGCTATCATCATTGCTTTGCTCCATGTTAGGTAATTGTTCCCATTGAAGAGGGTGGTAACGAAGACTGCTCCTAGATTTTCTGTGTTGGTGATGGAATACGTTTCTAGGTATGTGGAATCAAGGTGGCTGGTTTCACTTTCAGCCATGGTCGACATTTTTGGTGGTAGGCTGGATCAGACCATAAGCTCTAATACCTGAAAAGATGGTGTAAATTTCTTCTATTTAATTCACCACAAAATGTTTTTATACATAGGCTATCTACTTATACTAGAAAGGAACAAAATTATATTGGCTATTTGTCTGATATACTTATAACTGTATTTACAGCTGTGGAAGAATAACAAACAAAGCAAAAGAATAAAAGGACACTACGCAGTCGTGGTGTATGGTGTGTCACTGAGTTGTGTGAAAAGTTTGTATGCTACTGATGTAAGAGTGAAGCGTGGGAGCAGGTTGCAGGTATAATGGGTGATGGGTGTTTTGTGTTTTTTGTGAACCCATGACCCATCTAGCCCATAGGATAACTGGCCCAATCTTTAACACTATTCGTTAAATAATTTGTATTATTAAATATCCATATAACTCATAATGTACCTAAAACGTTAGCAGGTGTGAATTTCGACATAACCTGCTGCCTTTACAATAAACTTCAAACTACTGGTTTTAATAACTAAACTAACTTGACTAAGATCACAAATTATAAGTGAAACCAATAAAGTTGGAAATATGACGGGAATGGATTGGAAAGGTTGGAATATCGGTTTGACCCTCTAATCACAAAAATTGTAATGTTGTGCATTCATTATTTTCCAATGTAATGGCAATCTGGCTTCTTATGTGATTGCTACTTTATTTTCTCGACTTTCAATGTCTGAAAATAGTCATAAATAATATATTTTAATTTGTTTAAGGTCAAAGGACCATAAATTCCTTGGATTTCACTAAAGCATAGTTCTTACTGTCATCATTTTATTTCGGTAGTTTCAACAAACTTCTTCAAGGATTTCATCTCTAATTCTTTTGTTAGGAGAAATATGCTATGAAAAATCCACAATTTTCGAATAGAATGCGGTGTTTTTGGTTTCATATCGTACTGACTAAAAAATAATACAAAACCTTGAGCACAGTACTGGATTATGTTACGAGTCAGTACTGATCTTTTTGGCCTGCAACGAATGATATTATAAATACCAGTTATTTATTACTTATCATTAGATTTTGTAAAATTTTAAAAATTTTGGACTAACTTGTAAAATTTTAAAAACTGAGCCCAAATCCTTAGTTCCTTTGCCTCCTCCTCCCCCAACACTTCTTGCTTTTGCTGCCTATCTTCCCCGTCTCCCGTTGTCTAATGTCTCTCTGGGCACGTGACCACCAACTCGTCGCTGTCAGCACCACCAGCTTGCCTCATAGTCGTAGCTATCACCAGTTCAATAGCCCACAATCGCCAACTTTGCCACGCTCAGTGGTCAGTGCTCCAGAATAGCTGCACTGTGCCACCGCCACTTCTAATACTATTCTCTCTCACCAGTCGCCATGCCTTACTCTGTAGAATATTTTTGTAGCACTTGTATTTATTGTGTACTGTCTTCTTCTGTATAGTATAGTATACTAATACATTGCATAGTTTTTTAGTAGCTTTGCATTTTGTGTGATAGCTATGGCCGTTTTTGTATAAGCAGACACTGACCTTCGTGAAATGAAGATAACCATTTTACTGTGGTTAATTTACCAAAAATACAATCCCTAGAGTGTGTTTACAAATTCTTCATGGTATCAGAGCAATCTGGGTAGATCCACACATCCACGAAGCTGAGTTATAGTCGACGGGGTGAGTAGTTCAAGATCATCGGTTGGTAATATGCATAAGGACGAGAATCTGCTGCTTCTGCACAACGTCGATCATCCTAGAATGGTTCTGGTTACGACTCCATTAAGTGAAAATAACTACTTATCTTGGAGTCGTGCGATGAGAATAGCTTTAGGCGCAAAATTGAAGCTCGATTTCGTTAATGAAAAATGTGAGAAACTGGGTGAAGGTTCATTAGACTACGATAGATGGTGTCGGGTTGATTTTATGGTTACGTCGTGGATATTCAATGCTATCTCCAAAGACATCGTGGAGTCCTTCTTATACATGAGCTCGGCTAGGGATCTTTGGAAAGACCTAAAGCGGCGATATGGAGAATATAATGGGCCGCTGTTGTATCAACTCAAGACAGAGAGATTAGTTCGATCTCACAAGGGGATTTATCGGTTTCTAGGTATTTTACTAAAAAAAGTTATGGGATGAACTGAATTGTTTGGCTCTCATTCCGTAATGTCTAAAACAATGCTCGTGTGGATCCCTTAAATAATTTGTTGAATTTGGAGATAATGATAGATTGGTGCAATTTCTTATGTGATTGAATGAAGAACATGATGCAATTAGGAGTCAGATACTTGTGATAGACCCTTTGCCTCATGTAGATAGGGCTTATTTGATGGTTGTTAGGGTTGAAAAACAACGGGAGGTTAACATTTCTTTTGCTGATAACACAAGTAGTGCTATGATGGTGCGTAGTTACGGCAACAGTAATGCAAAAGGGGTTGGTAGAGGTGTTTCCAAGAAACAAATGAATAAGGAGGATATGTTTTATGATTTTTGTAAAATGAAAATACATACAAGAGATACCTGTTTCAAGATTCATGGGTATCCAGATTGGTATAAGGGTTCTAAAGATTAAAAAGGAGGGGATATGAATAAGGAGTTTATGAATATGAGAGATTCACCTTTAGATTACTCAATTGAGAAGGGTACAAAGGAACTGGTTTGGAAACAAGACATAGTAACAATGATTCAACAAGGAATTGTGAATTTTATGCAAAGCCAAGGGAAGCAGATTTAGATGAAGGACAAGGGAGGAGATGTCATCAACTTTGCACACCACAACAACTTTGCAGGTAGCATTCTCAATCATTCTTTTAGTTCAGTTAGTTCAATTGAATGTGGTTCTTAGATAATAGACACAGGTGCTTCCAATCATATATGCCATGATCTTAATTTGTTTGCTAAACCTAAATCTGTTGCTAAATATACCTTTATTCACTGACCGGATGACATAGTTAAGACAGTAGATTTCACAGGGTATATTATCCTTTGTAATAATCTTAGTCTGTCATCCTTTTTGCTTATACCTTCATTCAAATATAACCTACTTTCTATGAACAAACTTACTTGTCAATCTCCTACCAAATATACCTTTTATGCAACCTTTTGTGTTATGCAGGACCTTGTAACTGATGAGGTCTTAGCAGTTGGAAAGGTAATTGCGGGACTCTATGTTCTTGACAAATATTCTTTTAACAAAAATAACATTTTGTCTTACACCACACATTTAGATGATAGTATCCATAAGCTAGTAATTGTCATAGTGCTGTTGTTGATGGTTTTTGACACCAAAGATTGGGCCATCCATCCCTCATTGTAATCAAACAGTTGCAAGATTCTTTCAATAATATGAATTTTTTCTAAACATCCGTGTGATATATGCCATTTCTTAAAACAAACCAGACTTCCTTTTCTTAAGAGCAGTATTAGTACTGTTGCATGTTTTGAAATGTTGCATATAGATCTTTGGGATCCTTATAAGCAAGGGTCAATTAGTGGAACTCACTACATTTTCACCATAATAGACGATTTTTCTAGAATAACCTGGACCTATTTACTCAAGCACAAAAGTCAAACTTCTACCTTCTTAGACAGATTCCTTAAATATGTTAGAAATCAATTTCATGCTACAATCAAAATCATTATAACAGACAATGGGACAGAATTATTGAGTTATAGTTGTCAGGAAATATTTGTCAACTTTGGAATTATACAATAAAAAACTTCTCCTTATACTCCACAACAAAATGGATTGTTGAACGAAAACATAGGCATTTGTTACAAACTGATAGAGCTCTTATGTTTCAGTCCCATTTACCAAAATAGTTTTGGGAAGATTCCATTTTAACAGCTACGTATATCATAAATAGGCTTCCAACTCATGTTCTTAACTGGAAGACTCCTTATTCTATTCTTTTCCAAATGGAACATGATTACCATTTTTTTGAAGACTTTTGGTTGCCTATGTTATGCTTCTAAAACCTATCCTTATAAAAATAAATTTGCTCCTAGGGCTTTCAAATAAGTTTTTCTTGGTTATTCTTCAGGACAAAAAGCTTACAAACTTTATGATTTGCACAGCCATCATATTTTCATTTCTAGGGATGTTGTTTTCTATGAAAATATATTTCCTTTTTCAGTCCATTTCTTCAGATCCAGAAATAGTTCCTTTGCCTAATCCAAATGTCTTAACACCTGTTGTGTCTCGAGAATCATCATCCACTGAAACTCTTAATGTTGATTCTTCAGATTCGTCAGTTCCATCCTCTTCTAATACTCCTTGCTCCACTGATCTTGCATAGAGTCCAACTCTTATTCGTAGGAGTACTCGTGTGACCCAGCGACCTAATTGGTTGAATGATTTTGTTTCACATGCATTTGTTACTGATATTGCTTATTATGCTTTTCCTATATGACTGCTTCTTCTCCTATACCTCACACATATCCATTTGTACTCTCCTCACACATTACCTCAACTTATCATTCTTTTTTAGCGAGTGTGTCTACTATTGAAGAACCTAGTTCTTTTGAGCAAGATCAAACTAATTCGAATTGGCTAAATGCTATAGAGGCTGAGTTGACAGCCCTTGATAATAATCACATTTAGGACCTTACTATTTTACAGAAGGGTAAGAAGGCTATAGGTTCTAAATGGGTTTATAAAGTTAAACTCAAATCAGATGGGACTATTGATAGATATAAGGCTAGGTTAGTTGCAAAAGGTTATAATCAAGTTAAGGGAGTTGATTACATTGATTGTTTTTCTCCAGTAGCTAAAATAGTTACTGCGAGACTTTTTATAGCTATTGCTGCTGCCAAAGGATGGCTTTTACATTAATTAGACATAAATAATGCTTTTTTGCATAGGTATATTGATAAGGAGTTGTACATGTTACTTCCTCAAGGGTATACCAAGGCTGGTCCCAATCAAGTGTGTCGTTTAAGGAGATCTTTATATGGTCTTAAGCAAGCCTCAAGACAATGGAATCATGAACTTACTGTTTCTCTTTATAAGCATTCAATCTGCTCATGATCCACGTTTTTTTTATTAAAACCAAAGGAAATGGTTATATTGCACTTGTTGTGTATGTTGATGATGTGTTGATCATGGGTCCGACGGAGGTTTGTATTTAGCAAGTCAAACGCTTTTTACATGAATAGTTTACTATTAAACATATGGGATCTGCAAAATATTTTCTTGGATTGGAACTTGCTAGGTTTGATGCTAGCTTGTATGTGAATTAGAGAAAATATATGTTGGATATTCTCAACAATGTAGGGTTGACTTGTTCAAAAGGGGCAGCTACTCCTTTATCTCCTAACTGTCAGTTTGATGATGCTAGCTCTGCTTTATTAGTGAATCCAGATAGATATCGGAGGCTAGTTAGGCGTCGTCTCCTTTATCTTGGTTTTACACAACCTAATATCACACATGCGACTCAACAGTTGAGTCAGTTTGTTCAGGCTCCTACTGAGCAGGATTGGATGGCTGCCATTCATGTGCTCAAGTATTTACAACAGTCTCCATCTACAGGTTTATTCTTTTCTTATAACAATTCTCATTCATTACAAGCATTTTGTGATGCAAATTGGGTTGCCTCTCCCTTTAGTAGATGATCCTTAACAGGATTTTGTGTCTTTTTAGGTGATGCTATGATTTCTTGAAAGACTAAGAAACAATCCACTGTTTCTCGGTCTTCCACGGAGGCTGAGTATCGTAGTCTCTCCACTATAGTTTGTGAATTGCAATGGATTTCTTATTTGCTGGCTGATTTTCGAGTGCCTATTTCATTTCCCATTCCTTTATGATGTGACAATTTAGCTACTATTCTTATTACTGCTAATCCTATTTTTCATGAAAGGACTAAGCATTTAGAAATTGATTGTCATCTGGTTTGAGATAAGTATAAAGAAGGCTTCGTTCTTCCTCAACATATTCCTTCAAAGCTTCAATTGGCAGATATGTTTACTAAGGCTTTGTCAACTCCCGTTTTTTCTTTTTTACTGTCCAAGTTGGGCTTGTGCGATTGACACCAAACACCACCTTGAGGGGTGACTGTAGAATGTTTCTATAGTACTTGTATTTATTGTGTATTGTCTTCTTTTGTATAGTATAGGATACTGATACATTGTACAATTTTTTAGTAGCTTTGCGTTTTATGTAATAGCCATGGTCGTTTTTGTATAAGCAGACACTGATGGTATAAATACCATCTCTTTCTCCTTTGTGAAATGAAGATAACCATTTTACTGTGGTTACTTTACCAAAAATACAATCCCTAGAGTGTGTTTACAGATTCTTCACACTCTCATGTCACTACCATGCTTGCTCTTCTCTCCTCAGTTATCGAAGTTTCAAAGTCCGTGATCCACCATACTCTGCTCCTCTATGGTCTCCCCCCACTATTGCCTTCTAACCTATTAATTTTACGTTGTTTAAAATTGTTGCCCACTTGTATTAAACTCAAATGTGCTTCTAATTTGTTTGTGTTTGAGTTTCAATTTAGTTTTTTTTAAAATAAAAAATTAATTATAATTAAAACTATATATACATTATAATGAGTTTAAGGCATTAATCTTACCATTATATTATAGTATGACCAAAAAAACTCCCCAATTAAGGTAGTATAACTGTCTATAAGATAGATATTAAAATATATATATATATGCACTACCTATGCTTTATCTTCATGGAAAGGCTCCTACACCATTTCTTATTTATGCGGGTCGTTTAACCCCCTAAAGTTTCATACTAGGACTACCTTATTTGGGAGAAACCCCCTAGTATTTGGGATTTTGCTTTCTCTTCATTGCTGATTTCCTTTTTGCAGTTTTGGACTGCACACAAAAATCTCCTGGGATGTCAAGAACTTGGGCTACAGTTGATAGAGAATCATTGTCTTTTGCTTGTTCTTCATTATAAGACATAATGTCCCTTGTATTCTAACTTACCACACAGTCATCATTGGAGTTTACCATTGGTATCTATTGTGCATACTCCAACCTAGCCTTTAAGGTCTTGACAATAACATTCTCAGTTTGCCCAACAATTGCTAATGGAATCAATATGTTGAACCAATCTATCTAACAATGCTGCAAATACTAGGAGGTGAAATCTAGACTCTCGACATTGTCTGCACTAGAATTGTCAATAGTTATCTGATTTACATTTGCAAGCTGAGCCGGAGATGTTTAACAGTAACAATTTCAGTTATCTCAACATGTTCTAAAAGAGTCTTCATCTGAGCACAATCCAATTGACAGTTTCCCTAGGACTGGGAAGTATTTACAACAACATTTTTAGTCCTCAAACTAACTAGTTGCTTCCATTGTCTACAACTTAGGCATTTTTTTAGTAAAAACTCATGGCCTGACTTTACCAGCAATGTGTATAATTCAATCCTTATTTGAGCCATGCTCTACATCACTCGCATGTTCCATTGGGGTAACAAATTTAGTAGGATTAAGAAGATCACCATACCACCTCGATTGAAAGATTCTACCCGTAGGAACCCTTTTCCTATCAGAGTTGCTAGGCTTCCATAGATAGTTGATTTGTATTTCAACTCTCTCCAACTCTCCATTATCTCTTAGTCGAAGAATAGGAAGGCAATCTAGCAGCGGAGCATTCTTTGGTATTTCACTATAGAGTTTCGCGTAGCAGATCCTTTCCTTGAAGGTGGTTTGTGTGTCCATACACACTAGTTTCTCTAATGAACTAGCTAAGTAGCTTAAACCCTCCACCGTCCAAAACTCCAATAGTAAGTTGTGAAAATGAACCCGCATAGAGAGAACATCGAACTTCCCCCGATCTATCTCCATTCCTGGCCGCCACTTCTGTATAAATAATGGTTGGTCTCTGAAATGTCATGGACCCTGTTCCACAATCTCATTCAAGCAAGAATCAACAGAAATGTTGAATAATAACTTACCATCTTTGCGCAACATCACTTTTTGCAACCCTTTCTTGCCCCATCTGACCATAGCCCAGGCATTCATCGCAGGGAAGGCTGGTCGTTTGGACCAGAAAGACCCAATCAGCGACGACAACTATGCTTGTGCCCCAGCCTTCAGGAGTTCAATTGTAGATGTTAATATTTCATCCTTCAAAAAATTTTGATAATATTTAAAGGTACCCTTATTATTTTGAGTGCGTAACTTGTTTTGCCAAGTATACTTACTTCTAGAGTCAGTCAAGTTTTCCCAACTGCAACTAGTTTTTCAAGTTTCTTACCAGTCGAAGAGCCAAGGAGCGCTTCTATAGAGAGAGCGGGAAATTCATCTTTTGAAAAAGATGGTTGATGAAAGACTTATACCGTGAGAGAGTTTTAATGCCTGCTAGTGCATATCTAAGCAGTAAAACTTATTACGATGCCCCAAAGAGTATTGATGGAAGACTTATAAAACCTAAAACTGAAATCAACGCCCTTCACGTCAGCATTCACCATGCTCTACCATGCCTACTATCTTCCCTTTGAACCTGAGGCAATGCCACCGAAGGACCCAGTCGGTAGAAGGAATGAGGCTTGAGGATACTCAGAAGGAACACTACAAGAAAATTTGGTTTCAACAACCAAATTCTCAGCGACCATAGTAAAATGGTTGCTAATTATATACATTTTGCAACCAAAAATTATTTGGTTGCAATATATAAGTTATGTATATTTTTTACCGACCAATCAATACTTGATGGCTATAGATGGTCACTAAAACTTACAATTCATGGATAATAATATAATGACTAAATTTAACAATTTTAGCGACAACTTTAATGATGGTTATAAAAAATATTAATAACAACCAAATTAACAACCAACTATAGAGTAGTCACTACAAGTATTTCAAATTTTTCATTAGCAACCAATAAATTTGGTTGCT
>JANZLH020000035.1:1469730-1480541 GCA_026770325.2 Erythroxylum fimbriatum | reverse complement strand
AATTTATCATTTTAAAATAAATTATTGATTGAGATTTTAAGATAATTTTATCATTCTATAATTCATAATAGTTGAGACTTGATTATTTTAGATCATTATGGAATAAATTATAATATATGATTTGCTTTCATAATCTATATATATTGTAATTATGAGAGTATAATGATATTTTTAATTTTTACAATAAAGACATTTTTGTACTGTGTAATTGTTTATTGTCTATTATCTTTTATGTATTTTTATTAATTCATTATTTTAATATGTATATATATAATTTATAAAAAAATATGTATATATATTTCATGCGAGTCCTTCAAAAACAACATCTCCACCAATTAGAGATAAGGTTGTGTACTTTTGGATCTCCCCAGACTTCACGATCAACGGGGCTTTCACTAGGTTGTTGTTATTATTGGAATTATTTATTGTAAAAAAATGTATGGTACAAGAAATGATATATGTTATTATATGTACTTGTACATTAAAGTATCATGATATGTATGGTAGTTATACGAATATTTTTTAATTTTTGGATAAAATGTGCTTAATTCTTAAATTTTCTTTAGGATTCATTTATATATGTTCATGAAATTCACTTGCATGTCTATATCATATATTGTTAAGAAGTTGTTGTTGCTTTATTTCTTCTTATTATTTTACATAAATTATTCCACATTTTTCATGTCATTAGTAGTCCTTGGACAATTAGAGTTTGAATATAAGATGAATGCATGTTTTTAAAGTTCAAGTTGTGCGTATGTTTTTAGGATCTAAGATGTGCTTATCTCTTTATTTTGAGTTGCAAAATACATATTTTGTGATTTGATAACTTTATCTTGAAATGAAGTTATTAATTTAATTTTGACATATGCCTCCATTTTGCCGATATATGGAAGGAAGTTCAAACACTATTTAAAACTTAGCCTCTTCAAGAAGATTAAATAATCCAGCTTGGGTTCATGCTGGATTGGTTTCTAAAATGAAAAACCATATCATTTGTTTGTATTGTAACAAGCATTTGAAAGGTGGGAGGATCACTAAATTGAAAAAGCATGTAGTTAGGATCAAAGGTGATATAGAGCCTTGTAAGAAAGTGAACTATGATATGAAATAACAAATGAAGACTTTGCTTGAAGATTATTAACATGAGAAAGATAGAAGGAAAATACTACTACTATGAAATTAGTAGGAAAGTCTCAAGTTTTTATTTATTCTCTTCTTTTAATTTGACTTATATTTGATGCATATTCTAAATTCTATATATGTAATATAAATATAACACTTTTAACTGTAAATCTTTTTATTTTAGGTTTCACTTATAGTTGGTTGTGTTCCTCGACACAAATTATTATTGTAATACTTATGGAGCCATTGAAATTTATTATTCTTTTTATTTGATATTTTAGTGTAATTATTCTTTATTATATGATGAAGTTGTAATATTTTAAGTACTTTGTATTATCCTTAGTTTTAAATTTGTATGATGATTAAACGTTAACTTTTATATTAGTTGTAGTTATTATTTATAAGTGAAATATATGAAAAGTAATATTAATAGAAATAAATATTGTTATTTTTCAAATTTCTATTATTATAATTTTTTGGAGATATGGTTAATGTAAAAAAAAATTATATAGTACAATAAATTGAGGACGATTTTCAATTTTATAAAATTTATGGATCATTTATAATTTTTAAAAATTGCTCAAAACGATACTTAGTATTGATCAATATTGGTGCATTACCTTACCAAAATTAAATCTAGTATAGATATTGATATGGTATCTATAGCATTAATAGAATGATGTTACTAAATTGGAGAACTTAATAGGTTCAACTCTAATGCTTTCATCTCATTTTAGATGATTAGAATTTTAAATTATAATAACATTAAAATTTACTATCAAACTTTAGTTACTTCACCACTTCTTCTTGTATTACTCAAACTTAAGTTACTTCTCCATCTCTTGTTGAATTACTTTTTTAAAGGAAATTTGCTACTTTTCTTGTATTACTTTTTTTAAAAAAAGGAAATTCTCTTATATTTAGCTTTAACCTCCTTGTAACTCAAATTAATAAAATGTCTTCTACATATCTTATTAATAACTAATAATTAATATTAGCCACATTATAGATAACATAATATAACATAATTTACAACTTTACAAAATTATAAAAACTAATAATATGACTAGTAATGTGGTTTTTTTTATTAAAGTTAAATAAAGAATTAATTAATAGCCATGAAAGGCATCATAAAGGGACATTACAAAATACTTCATACAGAATAAGGTATAACAACATAACTGCTTTCCAAGGAAAAAATTGGAACTAAAGATTCCATTGTCTTCTGGGATGAAATTCTTAGGTGATCAACAACTTGATGAGTTACGAAGGTTTCCTTTATCCAGCAATGCAATTTGTGAATTAAAATATGCTTATCAGTTTTGGTCTTTTGATGAATTCTTTGATTTCTTTCCTTCTAAATTGCATAAACTCCACAATTAAAACAAAGACTTTAACGGACTCTATCTTTTCCCATACAATGGAATTTTGCTTTAGCCCATTTTAAAATTTTGTTCCAATCTGTTTCGTGGCAAAATTGATTTAAGGTATGTTGAATACTAGCCCAAATGAAGGCTGTATATTCACATTTGAAGTATAAATGGACAATGCTTTCTTTTTCAATGTTGCATAACTCACAAATAGTGTCATTGGATCCAGTGAACATATCTTTAGTCTTTAAACTTCCCACTTGACAAGTTATGAAGGAGGCCTTAAGGTTCAAAGAAGCTTTCCAAAAACAATATTAAACCAAGGGATGTTTGGGATAGAAGTTTTAAGTGCCTGAATGGAAGTAGAGTACTTAATTAGGTCAATATAGGCTTGTCTAGAATTAAGGAATTTGGTTGATAGTTGGGGAGATAGATTTGAAGCCTTTCAGCCCCTGCCCTGAATTCGTCAAGATTCTCAATGATACTTTTAACTCAAGCATATGGAGAAATTCTTGAAGACAGAGTGAAGATGTCATTTCTAAGGGAAAGAGGGCTAAAGGTAGTCCAATTGTCAAACTAGAACCAAGAATCATTTCTACTCGCCACTTTGGATACAAATGAAAGACTATACCAAATATTGGTTTTTTATCTTAAGACCTAGAAAAAAAAATCAGGAATGCTCTTTCGTCTCCATCTAGTAATGTGATATTATATATCTTAAAGTAATAACACAAAACTGGGCGATGAAATACTAGAGGAGATGCAAGAGAAGATCAAGGAGGCAAGGTAAACAATATCTTACGTGTTACATGGTAAATAAAATTAGAAATCCTTGTTCATATAGAAAGTGCAGTACATATATATTATAGTACTCTAGTAAGTAGTTTCACCAAGCTTTGCAAGGTTGCAAAATTAAATTATGTTACGTACTGATGCTATTTTTTACTGCTCATTAGTGAATATTATTATTAAGTAAAGAAAATTTTATTTTAATAACTTTTTTTATTATTTATAACAACAATAACTACTAATAACCAACAAATAATTCAGAAAATTATTTTAAAAAATAATAAGAGCTGATGCGGCTATGATCTTGATGAATTAATGTTGCATCACTTAGAGAGCTTATTGCGAGCAGCTTTCCCCCAAATGCCACTTATAGAAGCCTTGACCCACGTCGGACTTCCATCAGGGCGATCGGCTTTTTCTGCGGCATGGTCGACCACGATGGCAGTAGCCGCCGCCGCAGCCGTGTTCACCACCCTACTGCCGTCAAACGTTAACTCATCTGGGGCAGCCGGAATCGAACTCTTAAGCTTGTCGAATTTGGGTTCTCTCACAGCCACCGTGCTCTTAAGGAGATTCAATTCGTTCATTAAGCAAGACACCAAGCTTTTCAAGCTATCCATTTCCTTGTTCCTTTGACCCGCCATTTCCTTGAGCTGGTTTATTTCCTCATCTCGCTTTCCCACCATCTCCTTGAGGCGATCAATGTCCTTGATCACTTGATCATCATATGATGATGATCTTGCTACAAGCACTTCATCAAGTTGCTGATGATTTGACTTCTCCTCCCCAGGCAAAAGAGCCACTTGCCTCGCAAAAACCTGGAAGCATTATCAATTAAACATCACTTAGCTAGCCACCCAAATCATATGACAATAAAGCAGACACAGACACATGCACTTTTACATAAATACCGTGTTGTAATTGTCAGAAGTCATGTTTTAGGACAAAACCTCGAAGAACAAATTGGTTACTGTTCAGGGTAGCATAGAGTATTTATAATCAACTAGGTCATGTTATATGTACACCACACACAGACACACACACAGACTGATAAAGAAAGATGTGGGAGAGGGAAGGTAGTTCTTGTTAAAGTAACCATACCAAGGTGTGAAAACAAGTTGGTTCCAGTTTGTTTCATTAGATGTTTAATATTGATGTCGCAGTCCAACTGCACTTATTTATTAAGGGAAATTAATAATATGACACACCCTTATTCTAGATTGATGACAACATGCAAACGTTGTTCAATATTTTATAGTAATGACATGTAAATTTTCTGTAGACGAAAGCAGTTCAACTAATGCTCCAAACCAAATAAGTTATCTTACGTTCAAATCATTTCTTCATCCATGATTATTAAGGTCAATTAGCATCAAATATCTAGCTATTATAGATGCCATGTCATTCATTACGTCGAAAAAGTTGCCTCCCGCACAATTCTTCTCCTTCTAAATTGGAAATTGTTTTCACGCGAGAATCTGGAACACCTGATATTACGAAGACAGCTTAGCAGGTTTTTGATGATGTCTTGATCTTTTACTTGATAGGATTGTGGTTATTACAAAGACAGGTTAGCAGGTTTTTGATGATGTCTTGATCTTTTACTTGATTATGCTGACATGTTGTGGTATTTGATGATTTATTGTTGCTCAGTATATAACTAGGCATATGTGGTATTTGGTTTAGCTTGGTATTGTTGCTTTTCTTTCTGATCGTGCTTACTTTGGAAGGATACTGGTTACTACTGTCATGTAGGACTTAGGAGAGGAGCTTGCTGGTAGGGCAGATAGTTGCTCACCATTATATATTTTGCGTGTTAAGAGATTACTTATAGTATCTTTTGTTTGTACATAACTCTTTATTCTTTATAAAGTTACTGATTTACCAAAAAAAAATAAAAAGAATAGTAGACAAAACCCTCAAGGGGTGTGGCTCGATGGTTGAGAGCGAGACTTGATTTCGGTTAGGTCTCAGGTTCGATTCCCTGTTAGCCTCTCTTGTAAGTAGGGTGTTCAAAAAAAAAAAAGTAGACAAAGTCTAATTCTGTTGAGCTGAACTTAAAGTTAACATGATCTATAGGTTAAGCTAACGTTTAAGATTCTAGAAATTCAATTTAAACAATTCGAACATATTTTTTTAAAAAGATATTAATTTAATTTTAACTTTAATTTTTAAGTTTGAAAGGAGAAAACTAAAATATAAATGTCATTTTAAAATACAAAATAAAATATTATCACTATAAACCGTTTAAATAAATTTTGTGTCAACATAGGTTAAATCAGATTAGGGCATTGTATAAAGTGCTTTAACTTGACCTATCGCCAAAAATACAACTCTATCACGTTGGTAAATTAAGTTAACTGAACCAATATCCTAAGTAGGAAAACATAACCTGATGCTATAATTGATATTTTTCTCCACCATTTTCCTTTTTTTGGGATCCTAGGACTTACAAATTTTTCAATCCAACCCGATGACGTTGTAGGCTTATTCTACCCAATATATGTGTGTGTGTGAGAGAGAGAGAGATTTTATCGAAGGAGTAACTTAAAAAAAAATTTTGGGCAAGGATCGAAGGAGTAACTACTGGGTAGAATAACCCTACATTGTCTTTATATTCAAGTGCCATAACCTTTTTCAAATCAAAGAATTTTATTTAGCATGAACAAAAATTTAAGTTTAAATCTCATTTATAACTTGTATGAGAGTAAATTTATATTAAAATCATTTAATTAATCTTTTAAAAACTGGACTAAAAATTAAACCGATAAAATAAGAAATTTAAAGTTTAAAAATTTAACCGGTATGAGATCGTCTCAAAATTGATATACATTAAATAATGAATAAAATCAAAAAATTTAAAATAAGATTGAAGAAGGAAACCTATCTTTACTTATTAAAAGAGTTGAAATTTAATTGAAGAAGGAGATTTTTAAATAAATACCAACCGGGTTTATTATAGTTTAAAAATTGATTAGTTTATAAAAATCATTCGTTTAATTAATAAGTTGGTCAATTTTTAATAATAAGAGTTATTAAAAGAAATCAAACCGAAAAGTTGTAATGTTGTTTTTACTGTTGAATTGATTTGGTTTTCTAATCATAAAAAAATGCAAAATGATTTAGTAAAACAAAAGTGTCAAACTATAATTAATTTAAAAGATGAGTTTTCTATGATATTTCACCCAAGTTTGAATTTAAATGCTATTATCTTATTTTGCCAGTTTAATCTAAAAAGAAATCATAAAATTACAGTATATTTTCGTTTATAATGTGTGAAAGGGCATATTTATTAGTAGTCTTTTAATTAGTTTATAAACAGTATGGTTACAGAATAATCTCATAGTGAAGTTTAAAAATAAATATGTTGATATGCTTTTTGAGACAATATATTAACAAGCCATTATACAAGAGGGCTAGATCTCGATTTAGCATTTAGTTGAATTAAAATATGAACAATTTTTATTGAATCAAATTATCGAAATTAGCAATTTATCAACCTAATATATACTTCACTCAGATCTGAATTGGATGTTGTTTTCTTTTACGCTATATGTTTTATTATCTATTCATATGCACTGTGATACGTGTTTGGTTGTAGTATTCTTTGTCTCTTTTCTTGTGTTGATCCAGTCTTAATTGAACATAATTATTCCTTGTGAACTCTTTGGTCAACTTGCTGTCCGATAGACTTAACGCACGTTCTGCAATTGATACAGAATAAATTAATTTCCAAATCCAATAGATCCATAGGCTCCTCCGCGTGTAAGGAGTCCTCAGGAACATCGACTCTTACACTAAAGTTAAAAATGGAGTCGTTGAGATTTTTTTTTTATAAATCAGAAACTTTTATAAAGAATTAAAAATTATGTCCAACACAAAAGATGCTGTAGGTAAACTCTTAACACTCAAAATATATGAAGTAGTTGAGATTTATCCAGCGAAGTCTTTTCAAAAGTCAGGAGTCTTAAAGAAAAAAAGAAAAAATAATCGTACCTTGGGTGCGTTTACTTTCAGAAAATTCTCTAATTTTCTAGAAATTTTTTTTCATAAAATAGAAAATAATTAGAAAACATGTTTATTAATAAAAAAATAGATCAATTTTTCAATAAAAGCGTGTTTTCTATTTTTCCAATTTTTTAGGAAATTAGAAAACTACTTTTAGGTCTAATGAAAGGACTTGACCAAACTAAGGAGCAAGAAAAGTAATAACGTGATTAAATTTACCATATTCAAAATTATTCTTTATTCATTTTTCTCCAAATAAAATAATTTCAAATTAATATATAATTTTATAAATATGGAAATTTTTATAAATAAAAAGAATATCATTTACTTTAAAACTATAGAAAATAAATAAATTTATAAATTAGATAATGACTGAAATAATGTGCGTAGTGTTTATTTTTAATTAAAGTAATCAGAAGAAGGGGCGACACTATCAAACATGCAGAAAACAGCTCTTGAACCCAGAAAACTGAAGGATCTGAAAGTTAAAAAAAAAAATTTCAGTCTATTGATCGTCCAATCTTGGAAACTATTTTTTGCAAAGAAACTTCCAAAGATATATGGGATTCTATGAAAAAAAATCAAGGTTCTGTTATAGGAAAGCGTGCACGACTTCAAGCCTTGTGGAGAGATTTTGAGGTGTTGGCAATGAAGGATGGAGAGTTTATCACTAGTTATTGTGCAAGAACAATGGAGATATGTAACAAGATGTGTTGCCATGGTGAGAAGATAAATGATGTCAACATTGTGCAGAAAATTTTGTGTTCCCTGTCGCTTAAGTTTGATTATGTCGTATGTTTGATTGAAGAATCAAAAGATATAGGCGCCCTCTCTCTTGAGGAGTTGCAGAACTCCCTGCTGGTTCATGAACAAAAGATGAATAAAGGTTTAACAACAGAGTAGCAAGCATTAAAGACCTCCACCGATACTCATTCCACAAGCTCTAAAGGAATAGGTAGAGGTCGAGGTTAAGCACAAACAAAATGGGGAAGCAGAAATGATGCCATAAACTACAAAGACGATCAAGGCAAAGACAAAGGACAAGATACAAACAAATAAAAGGTAGAGTGCTTTAGATGCCATAAATTTGGTTACTATTAATCTGAGTGTCCATGATGGGAAGGAGTCAGAAGAGGGTATCTGGTATATCGACACCAGTTGCAGTAATCACATAAGTGGTAATAAGTCTTCTTTTTCTTTTCTGGATGATGATTTCACTTCTACTGTGAGTTTTGGTGATAACTTTACTGTAAAAGTGATGGGAAAAGGTGACATTAAGATAAAAACCAAAAATGGTTTTATGGAAAAAATCTCTAATGTGCTCTATATTCCTGACTTGAAAAGTAACCTTCTGAGTGCTGATCAGCTACAGGAAAATGGTTATGTTATCACTATCAAGAAGGATAAATGTGAAATTTATGATCTTATGAGAGGTGCAATTGCAATTGTTCCAGTGAATTTCAACAGGTTGTTTCAACTCAAGATTGAAAGCTTTCAATCTTGCTTGGTGGCCGAAGTGAAGGACCCTTCATGGTTGTGGCATTACTGCTATGGCCATTTGAATTTTGGCGGATAAAAAACCCTTCATCAAAAGAATATGCTAACTGGACTTCCTCAAGTTACTACCCCCTTCCCAAGTATGTGAAGAATGTGTTGTTGGCAAACAAACTCATTCGCAATTTACAAAAGGAAAGTCACGGCGAGCAAAGAATGTGTTGGAGCTGGTGAATTCAGACATTTGTGGTCATATATGACCATCTTTTAATGGAGGTAAACACTACTTTATTACCTTCATTGATGATTTTTTCAAAAAAAAATTGGGTTCATTCTTTACAAGAAAAATCATAAGCTTTTTTTGCATTTAAAAGCTTCAAAGTGCATATTGAAAACGAGGTAGGAAGTCATATTAAAATATTTTGAATAGATCGTGTTGGCAAGTATTGCTCAAAAGAATTTGAAGCCTTTTGTGCACACGATGGTATCCGAAAAGAGCTCACAGCAACATATGCACCATAACAAAATGGTGTATCTGAAAGGAAAAACAGGACTATTTTGAACATGGTGAGAAGCTTGTTGGCAAAAGGTCAAAATATGACGGCTTATGAAGCTTAGAGTGGTAGAAAACCAGCGGTGGATTACTTCAGAATTTTTGGATGCATTGCTTATGCCTATGTTCCAGATGTGTAAAGGAAAAAACTTGATGACAAGGCTGAAAAATGTTTCTTGCTTGATGTAATTGATTTATCTAAAGCATACAAATTATTTAATCTACTAACAGAGAAGATTGTAATTAATACTGTTAAGTGACCACTTCACCACAATAGCTTAAACTGTTGTGTGAGACCAACTTAATAGGTTTTACATATTCACTAACACACCCCCTCAAGTGAAAGCCCTTTGGGCTTGAAATTGCATAGGTCTACTCTACCTTGTGCTGAATAATAGGTGGGTGGTAGGATTTGAACTCAAGACCACTTGGTCATAAAGGCTCTGATACCATATTAAGTGACTACTTCACCACAATAGCTTAAACTGTTGTGTGAGACCAACTTTATAGGTTTTACATATTCACTAACAAATACGGATGTTACTTTTGATGAAAAAAACACTTGGGATTGGAACAGACAGCAGCCTACCCAAGTTTTTTCTTGATAATTTGGATGTTGAGTAGCAAAATTCAATGACTTGTATGCCTAAAAATTCAGCTTCAGTTATTGCTGAAACTTCTGCAGGAGATATTAGAGCCAATGAAGACAAAGCTTACTATATTCATAAAGTCAGAAAAAGGCCTACTTTGATGTTAGATTATGAGGCAATTGGAATTGATGATGTAGTCACTCATTTTACTTATTTTCAAACTGTGATCCTATTACTTTTGAAAGTTTTGTGAAAGAAGGGAAATGGAGAAAAGCAGTAGATGATGAAATCGCTACAATTGAAAAACTGATACTTAGGGAGCTAGTTGATCATCCAAAGTGACACAAGACCATTGGAGTAAAATGGGTCTTTAACAAAGCTCAAAGAAAATGGAGAAGTCGACAAGTACAAAACACGTTTGGCTGCTAAAGGGTATAAGCAGGAATATGGCATTGACTACACAGAAGTATTTTCTCTAGTTGCAAAGCACTACATAATTAGATTGGTGGTTGCATTAGCTGCACAAAACTCTTGGCCTGTTTCCCAGCCCAATTTCAAATAATCATTCTTGCATGGATACTTAGAGGAACATGTATTTATAAAACAACCAAGGCAAAACTGGTAATGAGCATAAAGTATACATCTTTCTCAAAAATCCCGAACCCTAACAAAGGATTTTACCAAAAGGTCAATTATTTAATGGGTTCGTTGTCAATTTCATAACTGCTTATACGCAACAAAAAAGAAACAAATACATTGAAAGAATAAACAAATATTCAAAAAATGTAACTCACACCTGCAACTATTAGTTATTTGCTTAGTTGATAATTATTGGGTTTGTTTCAACGTTAATAAAATCCCTATTATCAAGGGATGTTCTGT
>JANZLH020000035.1:1355331-1370649 GCA_026770325.2 Erythroxylum fimbriatum | reverse complement strand
TAGCTCTTATTTCTACTTGCTTTGTACTAATCTCTAGTTTCTCCTTTAAAAAGGTAATCTCGTTGATTTCAACTAGGGATGTAATTTTGGCCCGATCCATTTGGTCCGGTCTAATTTTAGTCAGAGTTGATTTGGCCACGAGTGAAAAGTGGTCAGCTTGATCGGACAACTAGTTGACCCTACTAGCCCTTGACCCAAGATTTATTTTAAAATAAAAAATGACATCGTTTTTGACATTTAAAAAAATATATACGATAAGCCGGGTTGGCCCGACCCACTAGTGACCTATGACCCGATCTGGCCATTGAAATTCCTAACTTCGACCAGTTTAATTTCAAAGTCAAAAGTTGTTCAGTGGACATATGAAACTAAAAATTATAGGAAACAATTAAAAATCAGTTAATAAATAAAAGAAATACTTTACATATGATGATAAGAAGTTCAAATACATATGATGATAAGAAGTTCAAATTATATTTTAAAAATCCAACTTCAACAAGGAAAAGGCTAAAAATCTTCTTTTACTCAACATAAGAGTCATGTTTGGTTTGAATACAATCTCAATCATTTTAAGGAATTATGATTAAATAAAAAAGTATTTAACACCTCATTATACCTTTCCTGCTAAGTTGTAATTTACAAACAAGACTTTCTGCTGCAAAACATGTACAGGAAATGGAAAGATCAATCAAATCAGCCTGAAATTGACTAGGTCTTAGCATTTCATGTTTTAAATTTGATAATACCATAAAGTAGTAAGATTATTGTGAGAGAAATTATATCTGAGGGCCCACCATCCAACCTTCTCGCTTCCAATATTAATGCAAGTGTGACCACCCTTCTTTTTCTTAGTTTCAGAAATAAGAACAAAAGGGAAAATAAAATACATCAAATAAAACTGGCAAACCAACTCCTGACCTAAGAGTCCCCAAAACACATGCTCAGACATGACATTTGCTATTTATGTTATTAGTATTACAATCTTAAATTTTATGTTAGAAGAACATAAGCTTGGAGTGGCTCTCCCTCCCTCTCTCTCTTGTGCATGTGTGCGAGTCAGCTCTTTTGACAAAGTTTGTGTCATCTCATCTTCCACAGTTCCACTTGTTTTCCACTTTCTTCTTGGCTTTTTCCCCTTTTTGGTTCTGAGTGCTGCGCCTTTAAGTCGCTCCCATTTTTTTGTTTGCTTTGCTTTATTACTTTTTTCCCCCTTGTTTTATTGACCTTGAAGAGTTAAGACCCAGTTCTTGGTTTCCTTATACTTTGGTTTTTCTTTGTCAAATTTCCATCTTTGGTCGACTGATTAGAGGGATTGAGTCAACCCATGGAATTCTGCTGGAGTTTGTATCTTTTTTCTTTGTGGCATTTGGGTTTGTGTGACAGAGTGTGAGACTTGCTATCACTGTCATAAAGTTCGTTGCTTTTCCCCTTTTGTACTCAAGGGTCTGTTAGGGTTTGTGGGTTTCTGGATTTTGGTAGTTATGGTGAGGAAGCATGGATGGCAGCTACCAGCACACACCTTTCAGGCATGTCACATCTCCCATCTTTTTGTGCTAGGAACTCATTCTCAATTGTCAAGCTTTGTAATTCTAGCTCACTATTGTTTTGAGTTTGCTGTTTTATTTAGAACTTTGCGATTCGACTATGTAGGTTGCTATCCTAAATTTCCATTAATCTCTAGGTGGGCCTTTTGCTTGCGCTCATGTTGAATTTGTGTGTAACCTTTCTCCTTTCCTGTTACACTGATATTTCTAAGTTCTGTGATGTGTAGTTATTTCTGGGAATTTTGAACTATTTGAGTAGCATTAACTTTCTATTATCCAGTGGCTTGGTTTCTGAGAAATAGAGGAATACAGAAAAAAAAACTAGAATTTGAAATGCTGGACTTTTAATTGATTGAGACATTACATATTTGGGCGGGCGGACAGTTTGGTGGCTTTGTATCTTTGCTTCACTTTGAAATACTATTGAGTAGCTGGCAGAAATTCTTCAAGTTGTTAGTGGTTCTTTGTTGGAACTTTTATCTTTTAGCGTATCAAGTTGTTTAGCACTAATACCTACAAGAAATGCTTAATATTTTTCTCTTTCTTAACATGGAATTTTTGTGGTCTATTTGGCCATGCAAGATTTTACCCCTTTTTTTTTATCGCAGAAAAGAAAAGGGGGCATTGTATATGTCTTCTCTCAAGAGACTACAGCGACTTGATGAAACTTCTAATTTTTTATTTCTTACTGATCTTTATCATCTACATATGGTTACAGTTATTTTCCTTTATGAGAAATTGCAAGTTTTTGAGTTTTTATTTATTTAACAGTAGTGTAATTTGGTTTTATTAAAATGTGGGAGAGTTGGAACTATTCATCTTTGCTTGGATATTGAAACTATGCTGGAAAATATTCATCCATGACATCCCTATCTCTTGCATTGTTATATGATCTAAGTTGGTCAAAGTTAATTTTGCTTGGAATTCATTATGAAATTGGAAAGTATAACATTATGGCCACATGACACATGGCTCTGATAAATCGTAATTCTTGGATATCTTGATTAACATTTTGCTTAATCACAATTCACGTTCTAAGTTATGATGTCTTGGGTTTTCTCATAGTCCTTCATGCTACCATATTTTCAAATATTCCCCTTGTCTTTGACAGGTTGTTGCAATCACTGTGTTCTGCTTATTGGTCATTGCATTTTATGCATTCTTCGCACCTTTCCTTGGAGGCCACATCTGGGAGTATGCTCTGATTGCTACTTACACTCCAGTGGTATGTGTACTTATTGATCTCTTTTGGGTGTTTTGGATTTTTCCTTGAGGTTCTGGGGACCTCCAAAAATTGAGAGTAATATCTCTAGTAACATTGACAGTTGCTGGGGCATAAATTGCAAAATTAATGTGGCTATTACCATAACTCAATACCACATTAGGGAAAGTCTTTTTTCCCTATGAAAAGCCTCCTTTTGTGTAGGAGTAAGCTAACACCTTGTAGCCATAACTTTTGTGCTTGCTTTAGTGACCTTCTTTTGTACTTCACACTGTTGTAGGTTGTCCTTGTTTTCATTCTATATGTGCGATGTACTGCAATTAACCCAGCAGATCCTGGTATAATGTCCAAATTCAATGGTGATGTAGCAAATAAGGCCAATATGAATAATGGGCTATCAGCAAAGGATCTACCTAAAAAGTTTGATGAAGCTGGTATTGATTTACATTCATCCCCATCATCAGTTTCTAGAAGCTCTCTAGCTGCACCTAACTCAAGTAGGAAAGGCTCTGTTGGAGACATTGGGATAGTAGATACAGTTTTCCAACCGCCAACCAGAAGTTCATTTCTTAATTTTGGAGGGATCTTTTGTGCGATGTTCGTCCACGAAGATTGCCGTAAATGGGAAGGAACGGCTGAGCATCAGGGAAATAGTGAAGATGCTTTATTTTGTACATTGTGTAATGCTGAGGTATGATTTGATGATCTTCATTTTGTGGAAGTTACTTTTTGTTTCTCGATATTTCCTGTCTCATAATGATTCAACAATTTTGATTTGCTTGTGAACTATACCATGAATTTTTGGTGATTGCTTATGCATGCTTTTTTTGTGTGTGTGTGCATATTATTGAAGGCCTTAATCATCATTCGGCAAATCATATTTTCTGGTATCAAGAGTATAAACTGTTTCAAAACTTTCTACTGTTCTAGACAAGGTCAAATTTGCGTTACTTCCCCTTGTGCTAAAGAGAAAATCGTCAATCTTCGTTTTGGGAATCTGATTTCTATCTTGATCAATTCTCTTTTCTTGAAAAGGAAGGAAATCTGACAGTTTCACGTGCTGTTGACCAAATGAAAGAATAGCTCTGACTTCTCTTATTAACATGAAAACTTTAATATTTTCAGGTACGCAAGTTCAGCAAGCACTGCAGGAGTTGTGATAAATGTGTGGATGGCTTTGATCACCATTGCAGGGTTATCTTCTTAATAGCTCTTAATTTTTCTTCATTTATGGCATCTGTGCTCCATTGGTTGTTGATGTGCATCTTGAGTATCACACAACTTATTGGTCACAGACCGGATTACTTAGCTGAAACTGACTTTTACTTTTTGTCTGGGTGCAGTGGCTTAATAATTGTGTTGGATACAAAAATTATATCACTTTCATTTCACTCATGGCAATTAGTCTTGTGTGGGTATGTTTGCCTTTAATATCTCACCTATGCATAATTTGTTAGTTCTGTTATGTTGAGGTTAGAAAATGTTTTCTTACTCTCTCTCTTTCTTCTGATGTTGTCCCCTGATTATACATGTGTTATTCAGCTTGTACTTGAAGCCGGAGTTGGTATTGCAGTCCTAGTGCGCTTCTTTGTCAACAAAAAGAGCATGGATGCTGAAATTGTTGACACACTTGGAAATGGTTTCTCGCGAGCTCCTTTTGCCACTGTTGTGGTACCTATATAAGAAATTCCCCAAATCAAGCTTGGTTTATAATCTTTCATTTTAAACTGTCAGCTTTATTATACTGATGTTGAATCCCTATTTACTTAGGCTGTATGTACGACAGTTTCAATCCTGGCCTGTATTCCTTTGGGTGAGCTCTTCTTTTTCCACATGATATTGATCAGAAAGGTTAGTATATCGGAGAGATTTTGGCATTATTGACTTCTTATCCTGTTCACATGATTGCTGAGAGAAATGTGAGGAGTACATGCACAATTTTACGGCTACTTGTTGATTTTAGAATGGCAATTTTGAATTGTTTTGAAAGCTGAATAATGCATGAATGGAAGTGTTAGCAAACTGTGGGAGAAGTTATCATTTGATTGGAAATTTCTTGCTATCTATGATAAGGATATACATGTGATAGTTTAGTTGGTTAGATAAAATATATTCTTTTCAGACAAAAATTTGGCTGCATGGATCTTTGAGTTAAGTTGGTTTACAGCTTCTTTGAGCATATCACACTAGAAATATGTTCATTTCATGGTTTTGATAGCGGGATAGCTGATTACCCTTTTATTTCTGTGGCTTGTATTGTTTTTATCTAGATGAAATTTAAGAAGTAGCTATACAGTTTGATCTGTTGTCTTCCTAAAGATTTTCCATTGTTTTGCTGAGCTAGGGTATTACAACCTATGAGTATGTTGTGGCAATGAGAGCAATGAGCGAGGCACCTGCTGGACCACCTGCTGATGAGGAACTACCAAATATTCTATACTCTCCATCAGGATCTGCTACAACTGGCTTCAGCGGTGGAAGTTCTCTTGGTCTCCAGTACAAGGGGGCCTGGTGTACACCTCCTAGGGTATTTGTGGATTATCAGGTATCATCTTTCAGTGAATGTTATTACTCTATGTCCTTTTTTGATTATTGTCCACAATTGTCTGACCAAAATTGCATTGATTTCTGATTAGATCCTGATTTAGTCAGAACGATATTAAGTTGGAGACACACTCTCTCATCTAGATTTTAAGTTTTTTCGTTCCTCTCAGGGCCTTGTAACTGAGTAGCATTAGTACCTTGAATGGAAGGCTGATATGACTTTCATTCACACTGGTTTAACGAATAGAAATAATTTTTAGATGATGTTGAAGGATCTACAATATGTCAGTTTTTTCATCCTCTACTCTTAGAAAAGGCTTCAAAATTATGATTTGATCTTTGTTTCTTCTAATTATATTGCATATGCTCGCATATTATAAATTGTGATTTCTGTGCTGATCTGTGAACATATTTTAGTTTATCTTCTATTTAGATATAAATAACTAATGAAGTTCATTTATGAGGTGCAAAAAAAGCTCTCTTTATGTTATTCACATTGGAGTGGTAACCATCTACCTCCAACTGTAACAGTTGCAAAGTACCAAGTTTTAGTCCATAACCCTTTAGAATGAGCTAGTAAGGTGATTTTCTCTTCTCCCACCCCAACCAAATTGTTCTTTCTTTTTGGGGTACACTAGAAGTACACATACTTGTTTACCTATTTTAGAAGTTATGAAGTTGACAGGGCTTATGTGGTGAGCAGGTTTCCATTTATCCCTGGCTTGCATTGCTATGTTTTAATTAGATATCAGGGTCTATATTCATTTAGCAAATGATGAAAAGTTGCCATAAAAGGCTTTTAACCATTCTGGATACATGAAACATGTCTAATTTGTCTCTACCAGGATGAAGTTATTCCTCACCTGGAGCCTGGGATGATTCCATCTACTGTTGATCCTGATGCTGCTGGAGGTGCTGAAAGAGGAAACAAGTTACCCAAGAGACCTGTTCGAATTAGTGCTTGGAAACTTGCAAAATTAGATTCTACTGAAGCCATGAGGGCAGCCGCCAAGGCCAGGGCATCTTCCTCTGTTCTTAAACCCATTGATAATCACCGTTTGGCAGATCCTGAATGTAGTTCTAGTGGTAACCTGAGTGTCAGAAGTAGTGTGAGTACTGATATGGGGCCAAACAAAGAGATCAAGAATGAGCTGAAGTCATCTCATCCAGGTTACATATTTGCTCCCAGTCAAGGTAGCCGGGATGAGTATGAAACTGGGACTCAGAGTGTTAGTAGCTTCAGCAGCCCAAGCCACATCCATGAATCGGTCACACTTAGCCCTCTACCACAGAGTCACAGTTTGGGACGTCCAAATCCAATAACTTCAGGCTCCGGCTTTGTTCCTGATAATTTTGTATCATCTAAGCCAGCTGTTTCCCATGGTAACAACCCAGTACCACGTCATATATCAGGATTTGATGAAACGATCATGCAAAAGGGAAGTAGCAGTGATCCTTTACTTTTATCTGCACCTGCTACTTCTCTTCTTCGAGATGTCAAAAGGACATCTGTTGTTTGGGACCAGGATGCTGGAAGGTATGTATCTGTTCCTATGTCAGCCTCTGAAGCTCGTAACAGATCAACAACACAGATAGGGCTGCCAAATTCTACTGCTGAGATGATCAATCATAGTAGAAAGCCAGTGATTCCACTCCAAGAGCCATCGTCTTCAGCAGCAAAACCTTCAGAGCAGCAAGCTGAGAAGCTTATGTACACAGAAGACTCCATTTTCTACGGTGGCCCTCTTTTGAGTGCACCACTTAGGGATGGCTTGAGAAATGAAGGAGGTTTAGTCACTAGAGAGGGGCAGCAAAGGTTGATGCTCAACTTGCCTCGGGAGTCTAGATTCAAAAGAGATTCAACTTCAAATCAACTCCCTGTTTTTGTCCCTGGGGGATACAAGCACAACCCATCTTCTGGATCTGGTCTAAGGTAGGGTGAACATATCATTCATAGTGGAACCATACATGCTTTCATCCAAGTACTTGGGTGAGCTCCGAGAGGCGAGTTTGAAGAGAAACTCTAAAAATTAGTTGCTCAACCTCGCGAACCTTGCAGTTTTGAAGTTTGATCAATCCAACTGTATGAGGTGCATTTTTTTCCGATGAACTTAGTGATTCAACACGAGGTCAGGTGAAGATTGGTAATGGGGGAATGATGTGAAGAACTTTGGCTACATGAAAAATGTTGTAGAAGGGGTTTGTTGTAGGGTTCTTTTAACTTAGTGATTTTAACATAGTGATTTTCATTTGGCTTCACGAATGAGTTATAAAGAAAATAATTCAGTTCTTAGTATAAGTCTTTTGCTTTCAATAGGTCTTGCATCTTTACTATTACTTTACAGATTTGAAGGCAACGGGACAAATAACGCAAGCGAAGGCATCAAAAGAACTCCCATCTTCCATTCTGACTCGCTGAATCAAACATTTACTCAATCTTACTAATACTTAGTGTCTCAAAGCTCCAAAACATCAATATTAAAGCCTTTATATTGTTGGGACCATAGGACTCTGATCGCGACTCGCGAGGTCAAATTGCATGCAGTTTCAAGCTTTGTTGCCTGCTTAACAGCAAAACATTCTTGTACTTGATCCGTTGATCGGTTGATCCTCGTACCAAAAACTGTTAATATGAAAACTGACAATGGCAAGTTAAGCTACAACGTGTGGTCTGTTTTAAACAAACCCCACTCTGGGCTGCTTATTCCGTTGACGTAGCCTGTAGGCTTTGTTGTGCATTCCCTTCACTAGCGACGGGCCTGGTTAGACACTAACATGGACCACTCTGGGTTTTCTCCGGCCACAATCCTAGATGGTTTTTACCTATCTGTTGGCGCGACGAGGATATTCCCAGTACAGGGCCAGAGGTTCATCTTTTGTTATCGCTGGCCACCAACTCTCGGGAGCTTAGTGTTCGATTAAATCGTCAATCTTTTCAGGGATTCCTTAACACTTACACGAGTTATGAATCTTTTGAAGCAGCTGATGCCCCAAAGGCGTGGCCTTTCTGATTCATTGAAGCGTTTTGGAGGTTTCTATTTCTTTCTCGATTCTTTCATTAGCTTTTCTTGGTGTTAGTCATCACTTTTTGGTCAGATATGCACATTACATTTTGGTTTTGTATTGGACTTCATACTGTGACCAATAAATTATTGAACACGACAGCTTATTGTCAGTTTTTTATCTAAAAATCTGGTCTTTTTGGTTGTTCAGTGTGATTTCTTTGAAGTGATTTATTTGAGAGTCGTGGTTATTGATGTCCATCGTCTTATGCGAGAAAATTAAATGAATAAGCGGTGCCCAACTCAGTTCATTGATCGTTGCTTTGATTGTTATTGTAGGATCTTCCTTTTGCTTTCTTCATTCATCACAAAATGTATCCGTGGAGCTCTATTCTCAAGAGCATGAAGTGGTAATTGCTCTTGGAAGCAATGTGGGAGACAGAATTCACAACTTTAATCAAGCGTTGCAGTTGATGAAGAAATCTGGCATAAACATTACTAGACATGGCTGCTTGTATGAGACGGCCCCTGCCTATGTGACTGATCAGCCTCACTTTCTCAATTCTGTTGTCAGGGCCGTTACAAAACTTGGACCCCATGAATTGCTGGGAGTTCTGAAGAAAATTGAGAAGGACATGGGTCGTACTAAAGGGATTAGGTACGGCCCAAGGCCAATTGATTTAGATATATTATTCTATGGAAAATTCAGGATCAACTCTGATATACTTGTTGTCCCTCACGAGCGAATTTGGGAGAGACCATTTGTAATTGCCCCATTGATAGATGTGGTAGGATCAGAAATTGAAAATGACACTGTTGCTTCTTGGCACTCTATGTCGATACATTCTGGTGGACTTTTTCAGTCATGGGAGAAGTTAGGTGGAGAATGCCTGATTGGAAAGGAGGGGATGACAAGAGTTTTACCCATCGGAAATCATTTGTGGGATTGGTCAAAGAAGATTTCTTTGATGGGCATCCTTAATCTGACTCCTGATAGTTTCAGTGACGGAGGAAAATTCCAGTCTGTGGACGCTGCTATTTCTCAGGTACGCTTGATGATTGCAGAAGGGGCGGATATGATCGATTTGGGTGCCCAATCAACAAGACCTATGGCTCCTAGGATATCTCCTCAGGAAGAATTAGACAGGCTAATCCCGGTGTTAGAAGCTATTGTAAAGATGCCTGAGATGAATGGAAAGCTGATATCTGTGGATACTTTCTATTCTGAAGTTGCTTCAGAAGCAGTCAGCACTGGTGCTCATCTTATAAATGATGTATCTGGTGGACAGCTAGACCCTAACATGGTAAAAATTGTTGCTGACCTTGACGTTCCTTATGTCATAATGCACATGAGAGGAGACCCAACTACAATGCAGAACAGCGAGCACCTACAGTATGACAATGTTTGTAAGCAAGTTGCTTCTGAGTTGTGTGCAAGGGTTACTACTGCTGAAGCATCTGGTATCCCGTCTTGGAGGATAATTATTGATCCTGGGATTGGATTTTCAAAGAATACTCAGCAAAATTTAGAAATTCTGATTGGATTGTCAGACATTCGTCTAGAACTTGCAAAGAAAAATTTGGCTATGTCTCACTCTCCCATGTTAATTGGAACTTCTAGAAAGAGATTTTTAGGTGAAATTTGCTCTCGTTCAGCTTCAAGTGACAGAGATCCGGCAACCGTTGCTTCTGTAACTGCTGGGATTTTGAATGGTGCTAACATTGTTAGGATACACAATGTAAGAGATAACTTGGATGCTGTGAGACTCTGCGATATGATGCTAAAATACAAGAGATCTTGTGGATAACTTGAATACTACTGATTCTTATTCATCCATTGTATAGTTGAGTCTTACGAGTATGGCGCTTTGCCAGCTTCTTGCACTTGTCCCTGTTTGTTTTGAGCACAATAATTCTTACGTCGAGCTCAAGTGAAGTCACAAAAGCTTTCATATAAGAATTTGGTGAGTTCTTAGTGCGCTTGAAGAACAATTCTAACAGTTCTACAAAATCTCCATTGTCTAGACAGCATATGCATTATCTTTATTCATGTATTCATAGTTTGATACAAATTTGTGTTGTAATGGTACGAGTGTAATTTGGTAGGTTTCTAGTTAACTATTTCTCTATTCTTGGTTCAGTTTTCTGCATTTATTTACATTTCTAATATCAGGCCTTATATGTTCCTCAATCCTAAGAATTGCAGGTTACAGAACTGTGAACTTGCTCCTCTGATACAGAGGTAGCTCTTAACTGGAAACGATGATTGGAAGTAATGCTCTTTTATTCCCTATTTTGCAGGAACAGGCAAACCACAGTGCAATCATCTACATTTGAGGAAGGAAACTTCTTTCTCCAAGCTACCACAGCAGCCTCCACTACAGCTATCGCAGCTTCTTGCTTGTTTTCTGCCGCCCACACGATTGACACAACTTGTTCATTACTGAGCACATCCCACACCTGCGTTCCATGGCACAAGGCGTCAATATATAGATTGTTTTACTAATAATGATTTCAATTGCTAAAGGTTGTCTCTTCTCTTTGATTTTTGCAACAGTGATTGCCTTTAAACGATCGTCTGAATTTTTAGGACTGCCATTGGCTTATAAGCTTAATCAGATGCCAACAACTACTTATTTTTAGGAAATGACCTTACCCCATCTGTTGCAAGAACAAGGAACTGGTCACTAGAAGTTAAACGATGATAAGATATATGAGGGAGTGCAATTACTCCATAATCTTTTAGTCGAAAATCTCCAAAAGCTCGAGACATAGCTAGACCTGGAGAGTCTTCATTCGGCAGCCACACGCGTTGGATGTGTGGTTGTTCTTGTAGTGCAAGTACTCTGCCATTGCACTTCCTTATTCTCTCTGCCTCACCTGGAATATAGTTGGTGATCAGAAGCATGAGGATGAAGATAGTTAAACAAGGGAAGTACAATAAAATCCTTTTGTTGTATATACTCCTGGCTTTTACTTTCTTGGCATGCCATTGGCTCTGTTAAACTAGAAGTAACTTTCATAATGAGTTGTATTTAACTATATACGGTTAAGTGTATATCATCTATGTACGTTCAGTATAGTGG
Source organism: Erythroxylum fimbriatum (assembly GCA_026770325.2). Taxonomy (NCBI): domain Eukaryota; kingdom Viridiplantae; phylum Streptophyta; class Magnoliopsida; order Malpighiales; family Erythroxylaceae; genus Erythroxylum; species Erythroxylum fimbriatum. Next base: position 1,359,251 of record JANZLH020000035.1, on the reverse strand, counting down.
TAAACTATTGAAAAGTGGCTTACTTGGTAAGCTAGGCTTCAAATCTGTAGTTAACTGAACAGGAATTATTCTGTCATCACTGATTGCACCCAACACTGCTCTCGAGTCTCCAAGATTGGCGATGATCATATCTTCACCCTGTTTGATTTTTGAAGTAAGAAAACGGATTGAGATCCGAATCTGAAAGGATAAAAAGTTGTGGACAAGAAAGAATTTTGACGTTTCCTTTACCTGTTTGATGAAAACTACTGCAGTAGTTCCACTGTAAGAGCAATCTAAAGACTCTCGGAGTTTGATTTCCTTGTCCATCACCTTAAAGGCACTGATACAAGCCCTTTTCCATTGATCAAATGTCCCACTTCGATGTAAATCACCATCTGCTCTCTCTCTGGAAATGTTCACTCCTGTCTTTGCTAAAGCATTCCTTTGTTTCAGCAAAAGTGATGCCAATCTATCTTTCACCATGTTACTCACGAGGTGACCATTCTTTCCATGCCCATCAAATACTCCACAGAAAACTCCTCCTTCCATTCCATAATCCTGTCAAAAACTCCAGTTAGTGATTTTTCAGGAACTCAAGGATCTTTTTCAGATAATATCATATAAGCAAATTGTACGATGCACTTGTATGTTTGAGGCCGGTAAATCAAAGTTTTCATCAGGACTCTTTGTGTGAAGCAACCAAAATTTGTTGTCCTTAGGATCTATATGAAAATTGACTAATACTTTTGTTGTTTCTCTTGGAAATGAACTGGATTTGACATGACAAAGAAATCAAATTTAAGAAGCCTCAGTTATGTGAGGAAAACTTGAAACCAGTAACTTACATGGTAAAGACTGGCAGCATCTTGGTTCAGCCCTTTGCTTCCCACTTTAGAATAAAGGGAATCAATTTTCTGAACTCCATTATAGGCTATGGTTTCTTCTAAGTACACGACATTTTCAAAGCCATCTTCGGCCTGGTGAATCCCTGAAGATGCAGAGGATATGCAGATTCCCATCTCTAGTTTCTTCACCAACCTGTTAAAAGTCAACTGGTATATGATGTATATTCTTCTTTTTCATCTTGATTCTAATATAAGCAAGCAACTCATACGTGAATCTCGGTCAAATACTGTTTCTTTAAAAGCTATCAAGTGGCTCTACAAAAGCTGAAAACATAGCCAGACTCGATGATCAAGTGTTTTTTAAATGTTGAATAATTTTCTAAGCTAACCAGAGATTCGAAGGGGCAAGCAAACTTGGTATCTTAATACCAAGATGCTTATCCGGTTATTTTAATCTACATAACTCCAATATAAATGGTTTGACTTTTAATCTGTGGTGTCCATTAGATTCAACTTCTCTGCAGACGTCAGATACTCTCAGAGGTTGCGACTCCCAAATCAAATGGAACTATAAAAAAGTATTGTATAACAAAAAAGTATTGATTTATCAAATATTAATTTGCAAAATTATAGAGACGGACTCAGATTAGCCATGCCCTAAACGATTATAGTATTCGGTTGTTGAGTTGATATCTGTGTCGAGCTTCTTGTATGAAGATCTGAGTGGGAGTAGCGCCGAAACCATCGAACGCCTAGCCTCCGGAGTCGACTTCACCCTCCCTAATCGAGAAATGATGCGAAGATTCGAGAAAGAGTAAGTTAGTTTTACCCTAATTGTCTACGAAATGTCATTAAATGTTGAACCAAATACGTTGTCGTTTTTGTATTTGTCTGAAACCAGTGTTTTAAGAAGGTTTCTTTCACATGGGAGAGATCCTTCTCCTGTTTTGTAACTTCTCTTTTATAACGAATGAATTTTTAATTTCTCAAAAAAAAAATCAAAGTGAATTAATCTTCTTAGCTCAAATAGTAGTTAGACTTCCATTAACGTAGTGCATCTCACATCTTTTTTTTTGGGGAAAAAATAAGTTTAATAGAAAAAAGAAAGAGCCAAGCTAATGGCAATACAAGCGAAACATAGTATCAAAGCTCACTTAAGCCATCAGCCAAACCTGTGGTTGTTATTGTTTCTCTTATCTATTGAACAACTTGAGGACTGATTCATTATTGTTGCTGACAAAGGAAAAACTCGTGATCCAGTTAACTGTTGGATTCTAATTGTGATAAGCTATATTTACATTGAACTCCTGCTCCCAAATTGAGCATGAAGAAGGGCAATTAAGAAAAAAAATGATCATGGACTTCTAACACACGAGGACAAAGAGAGCAAGTTCTATTCGACATGAGAATGAAGGAAATCAAGTTTTTAGTCCATAAGTTTCATGTAATAGCAAGTCAAGGACAAAACTAGCTTTAGGGAGATGATGAGAGAACCGAGGAACTTCATTAAGGAGCTAATGGATTACGACCTCTAAGCAACTGATAACATGACTTCTTGGTGAAATCTTCCGAAAGTACAAATTGTAAAATGTTCAATTCAGGAAAAGACTTTTGTAGAAAGCATTAGTCAGTCATTATTAACAGTTATCAGAATGAAACCAATAGTCAAATTTTCAGTGGTTATTTTGATGTTTCACTAATAGTCAAAGAGCCTCTCTATGGAATAAATTGCAGTCTATTGCAGCTATTAGTACCAAACCTTGGCTATTAATTAGAGATTACAATTGTATTTGTTGAATATGATAAGTCAGTAATTACTTTCTGATGCACAAGATCTATCGAAGTAGCAAGTGCAGAGCATAATATAATTACTAACTAAAAAACACCAAAAGAAAGATAACACTCTTAAGCTATTAAGCTCTTCTTCGTATTTATGAGTGAATAAATAAACACAAGCATGGAGGGGGTATTTATACTTGAACTTGATAAACCTCCTCCACATAATTAACAAATAAGTAAAATTACACACCACACATTTATTAGTGGGTTTGGTGTTGAATAATTAAACACACATAATTATTAGTGGGTTTGGTGTTGATTAATTAAACACACATAATTATTAGTGGGTTTGGTGTTGATTAATTTAACAGTATTCTCACTGATCAGGAAGGTTAAGGAGGACGGGGGTTTCATACTGCAACAAGACGTGAGCTAGCTGAATTTTTTCACAAAGCTAAAGTTACTGATTTGAAATTCAAGGGGAGGCTATTTACCTGGACTAGGAAACAAAATGGCAGTATGCTTATAAGGAAAAAGCTCGATAGAGCTTTGGTTAACCAATGTTGTTTGGCTCGGTATCCTCACTCTTTTGTTGAATTTCAGAAAAATTCTCTTTCAAATCATTCATTTATTAGCATTCAAAATATCAAAGTTGTAAAGAAATCGGGGGCTTCTTTCAAATTCTTTGATGGCCTCTCACAGTAGGATGGTTTCTTGCGTTTGGTGGAATCTTGCTAGAACTTTAATGTTGATGGCTTTAAATCCTTTGAACTTATGCAAAAGCTGAGAAGGGTTAAACTTTCTTTCAGAGCTTTCTCTAATGCTAATAATAGGCTGATTAAGATCACTCAATAATTGCTTAGTGAGGCTCAAAAGGCTTGCTATCAATTCCCTAATGATAATCATTTGAAGCAGACTGAATGTGCAAGATTAAAGGTTCATCAGGATGCTCTGAATTTGCATAATTCTATTTTGAAGCAGAAAGCTTGTATGAACTGGCTAAGAGATGGTGACTCATGTTAGGAATTTAGAACTCCCAAACCCACACCCAAGAATATTTAATAGACAAAAATATCATAAAATAATAAAACAAGAGAATTTACATGGAAACTCCCAAACCGGAGAAAGACCATGGGCACCGAGAAGAAAATCCACTATGTGAAAAATTCTTACAATCACACAATTTTTCCTCTCACCTAATCCCCTAATACACCAATACACTCATAAAGAAATACCCAAGACAAACTCTCCAACTCTCACCTCAAAAGAGGAATTTAACTAGAGTCAAATTTATCATACAAATCTTTGACTTTG
>JANZLH020000035.1:1305166-1321089 GCA_026770325.2 Erythroxylum fimbriatum | reverse complement strand
AAATTTTCCCTACTTTTTTAAATTTCCAGCATCAGCTGGTATTTAGATTTTGAATATTTTTGTTCTTCAGGTTTATATTTTTTTTTATTTAACGATTTCAATTTCTATTCGATTTATAGGAATATAATTAGAAATACAAGTTAAAATTAAGATACATTCTATAAAATATTGTTGCATATCAAACACTATAATAAGAATCCATCCAACTTTTCTATTAAAATTCTTGTAAGTATCCAAACATGTGAATATCTTTATTTTCCATAGATTTATTTTCCGAAGAATCATATTCTAAATTTACTTTACTTTCCCGTCAACCAAACGGGCTTAACTTAATGAATGTAGAAAAATAATATGTTGTTATTGTTCCTATTATTAATGTATACTATCGTAAATAGTTGAAAGTGTTCTTCATCAAGACGTTTGCAGGTAATTAAGCATTATTTGATTATTATTATATATGACTAATTATTTAAAAATAATATAAATTTTTATTATATATAATATTTTATAAATTATTTATTTAATAAATTATTTAATAATTTAAAAGTGTGTACTATATTTTTATTTAAATAAAAATTATATATTTTATATATTATTCAATAAATTAATTATTTAAAATTAAATAACAATTTATATATATAAATAATCAACAATTAATTCGATTCTAAGTATAATAATCAACACAGACTAAAATTACAGATAAAATATATAAAACCATATAACTGAAATAAAAATTCATTTAATTAGTCAGAAAAAAGGAAATAATTGGATTATGTTAATATGTATAGCCAAGGCAAAAACCTGAAGCACATCAAAAGGCGGCAGTGTTTAAAGCCAACCAATAAGACTAGCTTGCTGCTACAGGGGACCAACCTACTATACTAAGTGGACTCCACTCCTCAGTCCTCAGTCCTCAGTCCTCACCTTGTCCAGCTTTATATTCTAAAGATTCTCCCTCTCTTCTCACTTACAATTTCTCAGCTTCATCTCTTTTTCAAAAAATAATAATAATAATTTCTGAGCTTCATCTCACAATAACTCATTTGATTTCCATTCCATTTCTTCTCATATATTTATTTAAGGAAATTTTCTTCACACCAAAGGAAACTCATTTTCCGTCTCTCTCTGGCAAGTGATCTCATCCCATTCTTTTCTTCGTTTTTCTTTTCTGGGTTTTTGTTTGTTTGGTTGTGTTTGATGTGTGTACAGTCGAAAGATTGAATCTTTTGTTCTCCATTTCTGCTTTCTGCTTACTGCTTCTGCTATCACTTCTCTTTTGTTTTATGTTAGCTATATCTGTTGATTTAGAAATGATTGTCAAATGCGCTTCCTTGGTTTTGTTTTGGCTGATCACTTTCTTTTAATGATCCTTATATGATGATGATGATGATGATCGTGATTGCTGATCATGAAGAAGTTAGTGATTTAGCTGCTTTGTGATCAATTTTATCTTATTTGTTAATCTTCTCCCTTCTCTTTAATTTTATTTCTACGTTGCTTTTGAACTGTTTAGATTCGGTGAGTTTATGCAGTATTCAGTTGTTTTCTTCTGCTGAGTTGCCTGATCGGGAGGTCCTCTGCAATCTGATTATAGCATCAGCTCATTCTTTTCTTTTGAGTCTCCCAGAAAATCACACGTCAGAAAGAAAATAACAGAAAGGCCAAAAACAGCTACTTTTTTCGTCACCTCCTCTGTCACTACCTCTTTGATCACTCTTTGTTCTCTGATCATTAGTGTAACTTTCTCTCTTCTAGCTCAAAAAAAAAACTATAATAAAAATCTTTCTTCCTTAATTCTTTTTAATTTTATTTGATGAGGGCTTACGTGAAGGAAATAAATCCTTGGAAGGTACTCACAAGATCATCCTGGGGATCAAAAGGTAACGTATGGGATATGTAGTTTGACCTGATTTATTAAGTGTTGCTATCTAAGACGAACTTTTTGGTTCTTCCACTCCTAGCATGTCGTTTAGCTAGTAGTTTTTGTTTCCTCTAAAGCGGCTTCGAAGTAGCAGAGAACAAAAGGCTAAGACGAGAGTGAATATAGCCTACAGAATCGTTGTTTTGTTTTATTTTCTTGGCATTTCTTCTGTCTAACCAATTTGTCCTCGTTTTTTGCAAACTATTATAAGAATATGTTTTATAAGAACGAGAATGACATATCTCTGCCTTTATGTTTTTCCACTTACTAGTAGTATGGTCGTCATTATTATCATAGCAAATAATGACTCTACTTTTAATTTTGACACTCGTTGAGGAATGTTAATCTGAAAATTCAGAGTAGATTCATATTGCTATTGCCATTTGACTTGCAAAAAATATCTTTAAACTATAAGGTGTATGAGCATTTTCACGAGTAATATGTAATACAGATTTGCTGAGTGGACAACTTCATGAATAGTTTTTAAGAGGACTTTTTTGTTTGTGATTAAACGACTCCACTTAAAGCAGCAAGTTGATAAACGAATTCGGCATAGAGAAAGTGTAATTGTTGATATTCAGAAATCAAGTACAAATAAGCAAGAAAAGAAGATGGAGATTGGGATGTGTTGCCTCTTGTAGTAGGATTCAACTCAAACAATGCCTTCTGTTTTTGGTTATATATATTAGAAGATATATTCAGTGCAAGAGTTTCATTTGGAATTAAGTGTTCTTTTTTGGAGGAGGCAATTGTGTTTGTTTGTTTTGTTTAATGAACGAGATCACCTCAAGGCTGTCCAGATGAGTAATGATGGATAATGAACAGTGTGTACTCTTTGGTTTATGTCAACTTTCACTCAAAAAGAAAAGAAGGAACAAAAGTAAAAAACAAAGAATTCTTAGGACCCACAAGGTTAGTGGTCTCACATGACACCATCATATGGTAGATCAGGGACAGTAGCTTTGGTGATCTTGGAATGTTTTCTTTCAATAGTTAGATTCATTTAATTAATATTTTTTTATGTTGTGTTTATACTTTTTTAAGGGTTTTGCCGTCCTCCTTAGCTTCTTACCCTTATACATCTGTAAACCATAATGAGTGTACTATGATCCCCACAAGTGCTAATGTGGTTCTGGATAGCACTAGAGCATATGAATTATGATCAAGTTCTCATGAGACCATCATTACGTTGCAATTTCATGACTTTTGTGTTGTCATGCCCGTGCTTGTAATCTTATTCTTCTTTTTTCCTGTCATAGGTCTTTGAGTTTCAGCGGCATTTTAATGACCAATGTTGTTTATGAGATATCAACTTTTGGTCGAGGTTTTAACTAAGAAGGCAAAGGGTAAAAATGGTGGATACTGTTGTCCAGGTCAGGAAAGTAAAAGAAAGGGTGCACTTTTTCCTAGGGACGACAGATAAAAGATAAAAGACGCAGGCTGTTATGTTGTTGCAAATGTGGGGATCTTAGAATAGTTATAGGTTTACTAAAAAGACTACTTCTTTATCAATAAAATATATAAATTAATAAAGTTGTTTGTTTATAATATGACTCTGTGGTAGATTGCCCACCTTGGTTCACAGTCAAAGTGCTTTTTACTTTGGCATCCTCGTCAAAGATAACGTCTTGACATCAGCTATTCTGGTTCTCTTACCCTTTTATATTGTGTTCTGTCACGAATTCACTTTTCATAAAAAGAAATGTAGTATTGGTGAGTAACAAGTCTTTGAAATCAGTTACAATATGAAAATATCGTGGTAAGGTAGGATCCTTGTATGAACCAAACGTTAGTGTTTGCAGCCTAGTACAAGGATTTCCATAAGACATCAAAATGCGTGTTAGAGATTGGAAACTCCTGTTATGTTTGATCATATCATTATACCACATCCTTGTCATTAATATAATGTTCTTGCATTTTTTTCCTTGGATAACAACTGTTTCATGTAAACGTGGAGGTTTTATGAGCAGATACAAGTTACTTGCAGCGTTTTGAGCTTACAATGGCCCTAACTCAGCTGTGAATTTAACAATTACAGAAGGAAAAATCTTGTGAGCGTCAGCCTAGTTAAATTATGGAGGAAGAGACCCTTGTGAGTCCAGAAGTTCCGGTGAAGGCCGAGATCAGGGACAAAGATAATCCTATCGAGGTAAATGCTTTGACAAGATATCTGATTCAGTCTTCGTGTGATTAGGCTTCAATTGTATGATATTTCATTTTACAGGAAGTAACCTTAATCTAAATTTGAAGTTTGTTATGAAAGGCTGCATATTAGCTGCAATCTTATCAAACTTGTACCAATTCAATCATTACTCTTTACATAAACATTTATAGTGCAATCATTCCTTTATTCTTTGAAGCATCTTTTGCTCATTCAAGTTTCTTTTCTGCTACACTGATTGCTGTTAATTTTAGATTTATAGGAGAAACTTTCATTACTTATGACCTTTATCTGCTACAAGAATTTATTATAAGATGGTAAAGAAATGTTTAGGCTGAAGAAAATCACTTGTACTTCGTCTTAGTGACATCTTGTGCTATGCTGTTAATACAGGGAGCAAACGGGGACTTGCCACCGGTTCAAAAAGGAGGAAAGAAAGATGATGATGAAACTGATGGGGAGTTCATAAAAGTGGAGAAGGAATCACTTGATGTGAAAGATGGCTCACACAAAGCAGAATCCACATTTGCAGAGGATAAAAAGTCATCTGTGGTTGAAAGAAACCTAAGTTTTGACAGGGACTTGCTAGAAGCTCAAGAGAAAATAAAAGAACTAGAGCTTGAATTGGAGAGAGTAGCAGGGGAATTAAAACATTCTGAATCTGAGAGCACAAAGATAAAGGATGAGGTCTTACTAGCAAAGGAGAAATTGGAGGAAAGTGAAAAAAGTTATGAGGAGCTTGAACTCAGTCACAGGAAATTGCAAGAGCAGATAATTGAAAATGAAGAAAAATATAGTTCACATCTCAACAACTTGCAAGACGCAATACAAGCTCAAGCAGATAAGCACAAGGAGTTGATTGAGGTCAAAGAAGCATTTGGAGGTCTTAGCCTCGAGCTTCAAAACTCGAGGAAAAAGATGCAGGAATTGGAAAATGCGCTACAAGTTTCTGTTGGTGAGACAAAGAAATTTGAGGAACTGCATAAGCAAAGTGGTTCACATGCTGAATCTGAGATGCAGAGAGCCTTGGAGTTGGAGAGGCTGCTTGAGGTAACAAAACTGAGTGCTAAAGAAATGGAAGATCAGATGACTTCGCTCCAGGAGGAAGTCAAAGCCCTGTATGAGAAGATTACAGAAAACCAGAAAGTTGAAGAAGCACTTAAGAGCACAACAACAGAACTTTCAGCAGCTAAAGAAGAGTTGGCACTTTCAAAAGCGCAACTTCTAGACGTAGAACAAACGCACCCTTTAAAGGAAGCTCTTGTAAATGAGTTGACCCAGGAATTGGACCTAAAGAAAGCTTCAGAATCTCAGGTGAAGGATGAGCTCTCAGCACTTCAGAGTTTACTTACTGCAACTAAAGAAGATCTACAAGCAAAGGCCTCTGAGTTGGACTACACAAAGTTGAAGTTGGAGGCAGAAGTCAATGCAAGGGAATTGGTTGAAGCTGATGCAAAATCCCAGGAAGCACAGGTCTCAACTGTACTGGAGGAACTGGCCACAATAGTTAAAGAAAAAGAAGCTCTTGAAGCTGCTGTGGCTGATCTCACTAACAATGCAGCAAAGCTGAAGAAGCAGTGCCAAGAACTTGAGGAAAAGTTGAACGTTTCAGATGAGAATTTCAACAAAGCCGATTCTCTTTTGTCCCAAGCTTTATCTAACAATGTAGAGCTTGAACAGAAATTGAAGTCTCTGGAAGATCTCCATAATGAATCTGGAGTTGTAGCCACAACAGCCACCCAAAGGAACCTGGAGCTTGAGGATTTAATGAAGGTTTCAAATGAATCAGCAGAACAGGCAAACTCACAGTTAAGAGAGCTTGAATCTCGCTATATTGTCGCAGAGCAGAGAATTCTGGAGCTTGAGCAACAGTTAACTTTGGTCGAACTAAAAAGCAGTGACGGTGAGAGAGAGGTGAGAGAATTCTCAGAAAAGGCATATGAACTTAGTGCTGCACTGAAACAGGTGGAGGATGAAAAGAATCAGTTGATTGGTGACATGCAGGGATACAAGGAAAAGATAAGTAATCTTGAACCTGCCTTGAATGAGTCAAAGTTGCGCAACTCAGAGTTGGAGAATGAGTTGAAGATATCGGTGGATAAATGTGCCAATCATGAGAACCGAGCAAACATGAATCATCGTCGCAGCTTGGAACTTGAGGATTTGTTCCAAAGTTCTCATTCCAAAGCAGAGGACGCTGGAAAAAAGGTGAATGAGTTGGCGTTGTTACTTGAAGCAGAGAAATACAGAATTCAAGAACTTGAGGAGCAGATCAGTACACTGGAAAAAAAATGTTTGGATGCAGAAGTAGATTGCAAGAAATACGCTGAGAAAGTATCTGAAGTCACATCTGAGTTTGAGGCATTCCAATTGAGAGCATCAAACCTTGAAACTGCACTGCTAGTGGCAAATGATAAGGAAAGGGACTTAACTGAATGCTTGAATTCACTGACTGATGAAAAGAAAAGGTTATTAGTAGTGTCAATCAATTCAAGCTTGAAGCTGGTTGAAGCTGAGAATAATGTGGAGATCTTGCGCAATGAATTAACTGTTGTCCAAGAGAAGTTAGAGCAGGTAGAAAATGGTCTCAAGGCTACCGAAACCAGAGAGACTAATCAGCTGCTGAAGCTCAAGATTTCTGAGGAACAACTTGAACAACAAGAGAAGTTATCAGAGCATGCCACTGCAAGCAAATCAGAGGTTGAAACATTACACGAATCACTAACAAGAGATTTTGGTATCGAGCTTCAAGAAGCCCAAGCAAAACTCAACGAAAAGGATGTTGAGGCAAAATCCCAGGCTGAGAAACTAAAGCTGCTTGACGACCAAGTAAAGTCATTAGAAGAGCAGATGGCTGAAGTAGCCGGAAAGAATGCATCATTGAAGGAAGTTCTGGACTTGTCTTTCATGAAAATAGGGTCTTCAGAAACCTCTAATGAACAGCTCAAAAGTCAGATCTTGGAAACCAAAAATAAGGCTTCTAACACTTCCTCAGAGAATGAACTATTGCTCGAGACAAACAATCAACTTAAAATGAAGATTGATGAACTTGAGGAATTGTTAAATTCTACCTTTTCGGAAAAGGAAACCACAGCTCACCAAATTGCTTCTCACATGAACGCCATATCAGATATAACAGATAAGCACACACGAGCAATAGAACTTCATTCTGCAACCAAGGCTCGGATGAGGCATGTGGAAACACATTTACAAGAGACCATTCAGAAACTCGCTCAGAAAGATGAAGTAGTAGAATATTTGAATGAGAAGATAAATGCACTTGAAGGCCAAATAAAGTTGTATGAAGAACAGACTCATGAGGCATCTGCAATTGCTGATAGTCGAAAACTTGAGCTGGATGAGACCCTACTGAAATTAAAACATCTAGAGAGCATTGTTGAAGAGATGCAAACCCAATCTGGTCACTTTGGAAAGGAGAGTGGTGGCTTAGCTGAGGCAAACTTGAAGCTCATTCAGGATCTGGCTTCATACGAGTCAAAACTAAGTGATCTAGAAATGAAGCTCTCTACAGCCCTTTGTGAAAAGGGTGAGGTAGTTGAACAGCTTCAAACTTCAAAGAAGGCCATAGAAGATTTAACAAACCAGCTTACAGATGAAGGGCTGAAACTAAAGTCTCAGGTTTGTAATAATCTTTTCGTTGTCATTTATTATGTCACAATTCTCTCATCTGACAAAATAAACTGCCTTGCTGCAGATATCTTCAGTCACAGATGAGAACAACATACTCACTGAAACATATCAAAATGCAAAGAAGGAGCTTCAATCAGTGATAGTCCAGCTTAAAGAACAACTGAAAGAACAGAAGACAAATGAAGATGCGTTGAAAGTTGAAATTGAGAGTCTCGAGGCACAGATTGCTGAGAAGTCAACCTTGCAAGCCCGTCTCAAGGAGCTTCAAGAACAAATGGTGAGGTCTTATGCTTGATTTAGAGAGAAGATTGTTACACTAAAAGGAAAGTAAAATAATATTTCGTTATTTTGCATAGCATGGTATGGGAAATCAAATAGCAAATGTTGATTTATATTTCTTTATCAATGAACCCCTGGATCTTTTCTTTGATTTCCAATCAAATAGGAAGCGAATTCTCAGAAAGAGTTAGAAAGAGAAGCAGCTCTGAAGAAATCCCTTGAAGACCTTGATGCTAAAAACAAGGAAGTCATGCTTCTGGATAAGCAGGTCAAGAAGCTTGGAAATAAGTTGCAGCTGGCTGATGCTAAATTACTGAAGGTCAGTTTACATTCATCCCCCGACTCCATAGCAACTCATTATTCTTTTAAGCCAGAGAAAAGGTCTCGTGACAGATGTTTGCCTTCTGATAATGTCATAAGACTAAATACATGCGTTTATCAATCTATATAAGCATAAAATGAAAATGATCTACATATGGATTTGGACGTAGGTAAGCTATGATGTCAAACTCTTGTTTACGATGTTAAACAATGTTGCAGGGTGATGGGGGCAATACAGCGAAGCATAAGGATGGAATAGAGGTCAAATCCAGAGACATTGGATCAACTATTTCTACTCCAATCAAAAGAAAGACCAAGAAAAAATTAGAAGCTGAATCCGCACAAACTTCTTCTCAGGTGCAAACGGTAGAAACTTCACCTGCTATGACATTTAAGTTCATCTTGGGAGTGGCTTTCACATCTATCATCGTTGGTGTAATCCTCGGGAAGAGGTACTGATCACGGGGCTGTGGATTTTTTAGTTTGCCAGTATAGTGAACAATTCTTTTCAATATTGTTTTTCAGATGCCATGTTTTTTATACAAGTTTATGCACAGAATTATATTTGAATGTTGCCAAGCTTAGGTCTTTAGTGTTTGGTCAGGGAGTATTGCCTTCATACCTATCCCTCACCTGAGTGCATAGCCAAAGATGTCGGATTCATGTGAAATTTGCATTGAATTTTCTTGATTGGATTGCAAAGTGTTGAAAGCTCCTTCCTTAGCTACTCTTCCTGCTTATGAACAATCTCATGAATAATGGAGGCTTGAGCCCAGATATGTGGGAAATGTAATCGAAACACATCTCCCAAGCAAAAAACACGTAACCAATTGGCATAAATTCAACAATTGTAGCCAAAAGAATCCTAATTTGATAAATTTCAGGCAAACAGTAACAGAAATCAAAACTAAGAGATACAACTAAGAGCTCTAGCATTTTTCAATTTTATTTTTGTCAACGAGGAAAGTGTAAGCTATAAACAGATGAAATGAAACCAGTGTCTAACCTTACGCTGATCTTCAATTTTCTGGTCCTACCGAAATAGTTTCCCAGGATTGAGAACTTGGATAGAGTTACACCATCCACCATTTCCCTCTGATGTCGAAACTCCAAAATCTTGGATTAACAAACATTTCTAACCCTAAACTAGCTCTCCATATCGCACGTTGAGCTTCCACGAATGTTCATGCTAATAAGGTTTAACATACCTAAAACCTTTCAGTCAAAATATATAAATGGCTCTGCAAATAAGTTCTGCAGGTTTATATCACTAACCAGAAGTATTTCACTTGGACTACCATAAGCTCAGGAAATTGTAGGAAATTAAATGTATTTATAATAATCAAACTATTAACTCATGCAAATGAAACTTTCCTGCAAACTAGAACGGAAAGTTGTGCACAAATTCCATACAACTGAAGGGTGGGTCTATGATTATCACGTTATGTACTCTTCTCCATTTCAAGATAGGGCCAACACTAAAGCAGCTGATCTGAAAAAGCAAGAAGATGGCCATTTATCAAAAGGGAAACTGTAAAAAAGGGCAACGGGAAATGTATATCGTTGAAATACATTGCCTACGGATAAAAATCTTACAGATACCCAGTGTCAACATTCAAGTAAGTTGGACCAACTTTTCTTGTATATTTATTTACCTTTTAGTGGAATCTGGCTTCATATTCATCAAATGCTAAGAATAAGAATTGTGGCTTGATTGATGATACTAGATAATTTTAAAATGCTAGTTGTAAGGATGATTCTGAATAATTACATGTTCTTTTTGGTTCCTCAGCTCTTGTGCAAAACAGAAGGAAAATTCACTTCTTCAAACAAGAAAAGGGATAATCAGCATTAGGAAGTCTAATCCTATAATTTCAGATCTTATCGAATTTGTGGAGTTTCTCCTAAATATCAACATCAGGTAAGTGCTGATTTTCACACCTATTCCAACTTCCTTAGTGAACATAAATGACGATGAAACAGTCCAGGTAGTATCTTCGGATCGAGATAGTTTAGTTACATTACCTTCCTCGACAAGACAATGCACAAAACATTATCTTTATATATCCACGCTCCATTGAATTAGTAGCCTACATTTTCATCATCATTCCCCCACTTAACTTCCTTCAACCCATTAAAAATCTCGAAGTCATCAAAACCTGCACAGTTACCACTGAGTTTAGTGTAAATAATAGGCATGTTTGATTCGGTTGAGATTTTCAAAAAACAAAAACTACAATTACCGGCATCCAAATTCTCAGTTTCATCAGTTGAAGACTGCATTGGCATTGAGTTGACAGTAGCATGAAAAAGTGATGTCCAATCTGAATTCCCACAGTCTTCTAAACAAAGCTCATTTGGAACAATCCAGTCTTCCAGAGAATTAACTTCATCAAAATTCATTGGTATCTGACTTTTGCTCCGATCAACCCTAATAAAAGCCAGTTTGCAAAAGGATAAGACTTACTGCCTCTCCCTTCTGACTTCATTGTAAAGAAGATTATAGACCACTTACGTTTGTCTAATACGTAAATTGTACTGGACAAAGATAAGATCACTTAGTCGCTGCCTCTGGAGGAAGTTTCTAGTGTCAGATAACTTCTCAAAAGGTATAAGACTGCGCTTACAACTGATGGAACTGCATGTTTGACTGAGTATACGAATAGCTAGAAGTGCCAAATTTGGGCAACCTCCACCATATGTATTCCACCATTCATCTGAAAATACAGGTTTGAGTTATTAGAGCATACAATCAATGGCATAAAGGAAAAGATCTCTTAGTAGAACATAAATAGTTGTTTCTCGTATCTTATACATTATGCAAGCCAAATTTATGCCTATCATGATTTCTCATGAATTACCTCTCATTTTGCAACAAAAAGGATCTTTTAATTGGCATTCTTTTGTGTCCTACATACAACATATCAACAACTTAATACATGCTTCCCATTGTTGGAATCTTTTCCCAGGAATTCTTACTGGTGCACATGGTTGTTGACTTCCGTTTGGCATGTCTGCCGTATATTTTAACAACTAACATTCTCATGAAAACTTGAAGGACTAGAGTACATATGGCGCCTGAACCAACAATCAATCTAATGACAGCCACGCACCTGGAAGCAAAGTTTCTCTGGCTCTAACAGCAATCTTTCTTCCAAGATCACCCACAGCACTCTTGTATACATTTAATTCTTTCACAATCTTATCCTGCAGTTCTGTGCTGGAAACCAACCTCTCTATGCAATCAAACAACTTTGATATAACATGATTATGCTTATCTCCTTCTATGCTGTAGTAGAACTTGGGATTTAAAAAGAAACCTGCAGCATGAAGAGGAGGATGATGTTGCTGTCCCCACCTGTGATCTATAATGTTCCAGTAAACCATATAATCCTCTCTCTTAACAAGTTCTTTTTTAATTGTCTCTTTAGCTCTATATATTCCTGCAAAAACATATCCCATTGCAGCCCTCTTTTCACTGCCAACTATTCCTAGAAGCCGCAAAAGTGGACTAGTTAATTGGATAATCAAGATGCACGAAGACCAAAATGATCGACTACTTATAATATCCAGTATCGTCAATCCTCCCACTTCCTTGGAATATGGGCAGTCCAACCATTCTTGTGAGGTAACCATGGTTTGCAAATTAAGTTTTAATTCAGCCATTTTCTTCAATGTGGTAAAGTTAGTAGCTGAATGAGTTGGTCCCTCTAGCACAATATCATTGCCCAGAGTAAACCTTTTCATAAGATCCAAAACCACATTATGATTGTAAATATATTTAGTTACAGATTTTGCTTGTTCAATAACTGCACTTACCCATTCCAGCTTTCCAAAATCCTCAAGTATTAAATCAATACAATGAGTTGCACAAGGAGCCCAATACAAAGAGGGGAAAGTATGCATCAGCTTTTCCCCAACAACATGGTAACGTTTTTCACCATTGGTAATCACTTGCACAACATTTTCAGCTCCAACTTCCTCCACCACTTGTTTAATGGATTCATATAAACCATCTGCAGAATACATGATGTGAGAAACATCCACACATTTGAGGAAAACCTTGCCTTTAGAACAGTATACCAAAAAGTTTATCAAAGTTTTCCCACTTTTTGAAATCCATTCTTCAACCAAAATAGAACATCCACTTCTACTCCATATTTTCCTATGTTGTTCGATATCATTTCTTATTTCTTTAGCCAAACACTTTAATATTAAGCCACGAAAATCGTTAGGTGTTGGTGCTACAACCCCTGATGTTCCAGAAGTTATAACATTAGCTAAAGGCTGAAAATAACTTGAGTCCAGAAAATCTAAACTTGCTCCTATATCATACAGGAAACGCCCTAAGGTCATATTAAGTGGATTATCCACCTTTTCTGAATCCAATATGTTTACAGGAACAATATCACCACCAATTGCATGAGAAGTTTTGTTTCTTTCGCTCTTCCTTCTGTCCATATTTCCATTACTCTTTCCTTCTTGGTTCACAAACAAATTCGAATTTGGATCAATTGAATTGCAGGCTTCAGTGGTTTTTGAACCAGTGTTAGCATCATCAGAAAGATTACCACATACGTTTATGTCAGTGGAAGGTGATAATATTTCATTTACTCCATGAACCAATTTCTGTTTCTTACTTGACTTTTGTGGAGTCTCGTTTAGAGCCTGTTCCATCTGAAGCCTAATATCAGGTGGAGCTTTATCACAAATAGGTGCACTGCCCTTTCGACCTGCAAGATGCTCCTTGAATCGATGAATACCACCACCCTTAAACATTTTCTCACAATACTTACACTTGATGTGTACTCGTTCCCCATATTTGAAATGATGACAATGCTGCCAGGCCAAGTCCTTTTTCTGGCGTTCAGATCGTACCTGCTTCAAATTATCAAGTGGATTTGCAGAGGTACCTACATTACTGTGAGGCAAAACAAACTTAGCTACTTCTTCCCGAGTCACTTTTTTCTGTTTGATGTGCTTCCCCAGAACACCGTCTAGACTTTGTTGCATCAAGAGATGAATATCCGCAGGAACTTGTTGACACATTGGCCCACCACCCTTACGACCTGCAAGATGCTCCTTAAACCTATAAATTCCACCACCCTTGAACAATTTAGCACAATATATACACTTCAAGTGCACTCTTTCCCCGGCCTTGATCATTTGACAATGCTGCCATGCCAAGTCTTGTTTTCGATGTGGCATTATTGGTGAGGGATCCGAACTTGAAGCCATTCAACTGCAAATTTCAAATAAATAACCCAAAACTTTTTTCTTCTTCAACTAAAACAAGGGTAAATACAACAAAGATAGGCGGTACTAAAGATGCATATGCCTGCAAGTAAACCATTGTGACCCATTGTTCAAATCATTTCACTTATCAGAACATGAATTCAAATTACAAAAAGGTAATGTAAGATATTTAACATATAAGATGCCTGTAATATATCTAATCCAACTAAGTGAATTCGATTCCATGGTTCATATATCGTGATGTGTCTTTCACAACTTGCTCCTAAAGCATGCCTGTCTCCACTCCGTTACTCACAAGTCAAAAGGAAAACTATAACCTCCCAAAGTTCATCGTATTTCTGCGCTAGTAGGGTCCTCAAGGCATCGCGTTAACCGGGAAAAGGTTCAGCAAATTGAGGTTTTCAATCAATAAAAATCGGTTCCTTCACCATCTATCCATAACCAGGCCTTTACAAAACACTGCTCTCCTTAATAAAACGATAATCCAAAGAGAATCCCTTTATTACAACATCCAACTAAACTCAAATGTAAAAAGCATTAAAATTATTACAACAAAGGGATAATTAGCTTCACCATTAAATCAGTTCACAGTTCTAACAATACAAAGAACCATCTATACTTGATTGGGGATGAAAACATTTTTGTTGGCTTGTGCAAAAGATCGAAACTTTACAACTGGGGACGCTAGATTATCAATTGTGTGTTTAGCAATTAGCGAGTAATTGATGTCCCAAAAAGCGCCAACAGTGAAACATCTACACATGGTTAAAGATCAAAACTTTTTTGTTGTTTGGTGTAAAAGATCAAAACTTTACTACTGGGAAGGCTAGATTATCAATTGCATGATTAGCAATTAGTGAGCAATTGAAGTCCCAAAGAGAACCCAAAATCATCCCGAGTCATAGATGATCCAAGCAAAAGAGAGAACTAGAATAGCAGGGAAAAAGAAAAAGCAGAGACCCATAATTTTACAGACTGCATTATAGAGCACAGAGTATACATATCAACCGTTAAAGGACACCAAAAAAGAAAAATTACAGGGATGAAGATCATACTGGTTGGACCGATGTCTGGTTTTGACGACGCTCTGGTTGGTGTTGAGTCGGGTTTACACTTTACGGCGAGAAAAAACCGAAGGTTTCTGGGTGGGGTTCGGGTTAGGCTCTAAACAAGCCGTTGACGGGAAGTTTCGGGTGAACCGAAACTTTGGTCTGGGTTACAGGTCTGGTTTTGTGTCTGTTACCCAGTGTGAGTATTCCTGTTTAGAAGAGGAAAGTATCAAAGTACCAAATAATTTTTTGTTACTTTATTTTGAGAAAAAACCCAAATCTTTTAGTTTTATAAATTCATTAACAATGAGGAAAAATACCAAAATCTATTTTGATAATAAAAATATTAAATGAAGCTATAGAACAATATCGATATTTTTCATTTTGATGAATTTCTTAAATCAAAAATTAAATGAATTTTATGAAGCATATAACAATTTATTCATACTAATTATATTTCGAAGTTTGTCAAATCATAAACATTGATTAAAAGTTGTGTCATACAAATTTATTAAAAATTATTATCTTTATTCTTTTTTAATATATAAATTTGATGCTTACCCCATGTGACACAAAACATGAAATAAATTAATTAGGTTAAGTACAAATTAAGATGAAAATTATTATGGTTACACAATGGCAATTAATATGGCAGAAGTATGACTATTTTAAAATCTTCTTTTGCTAAGAAACCTATTTTTATTGGTACAAATTTTGACTAAACCAAATTGAGAAATACCATCAACAATAATAATTATTAAGAATCTCGTAAAAATGTACGATATGAAAAAAGTCTAATAATACGCATTCTTACCTCAACATAGTAAAAAATCAAATGTTAAACCAAATTATGAAGGATGTACACTAAATTCTCAAGGATATTATTAATTTCCCTTATAGTTATGTACTTAGATATTGTTGATAAACAATGAAAAAAGAGGTTATACAATTAGCAAATTTTATTTTAATTATAAACATTATTGGAATAATATCTTTCTTAATCACTTATGTTTATTATAATTAAATAACATTTGTAAATATGACATTATCTTTTATTTTTGAAATTTAACTATTAACTGAGAAATTTTAATAAATAGAAAGAAATAATTTTTTGAATATAATTAGAATACATAGATAAATATCGATTTAGAAATAGTATAAAACCAAAAAAATAAGTTTATACATTTTTATTTTATTTTTATATGTGATATATAATAAATTTTGATAATTAAATGAGATAGATTTGATTAAAGATTTAAAGTTTGATCACTCAATTAAAAATATT
>JANZLH020000035.1:1251271-1274306 GCA_026770325.2 Erythroxylum fimbriatum | reverse complement strand
TAATAAATCATACAACCTTATATTGATTTTTTTTACAAGATCTAAGTTTAGAAAATTACATCCGTTGCTCCTTTGTAACCGTAAGATCATATGTTTGAATTACGGAAATAACCTGCACACATTAACGACTCTGCTCCGACTCTCGCAAACCAGGAGCCTCATTAACTTTTTGACTTTTATTTTTTAAGTTTGAGAGAGGAATTGCCATTGGATCATTCACTAACTTCAATTCCATTACTTTTTCATACATGGAAAAGCTTAGTTAGTTACATTTGTAAACTACAAGTGATTATGCTGTTTTATGCTTTTATGATTCCTTAGCTATGTTTCTTATTGTTATTCATCTCTATGCTACTTAAAGTTTAATACAACTACTTAGACAGGTTAATTACAAGAAAATTTCACTCATCACACTTATTTTTCTTTTTATCTAAAAAATTCATTAATTTTAAAAAAATATCACATATAATTAAAAAAACGGACTAACTTCCACCTTTAACATGCTATAATTATAGTAGCTTAGATTGATATGGTCATATCATGTAGCCTGCGTTAACTGATAATCTTTGATAATTAACGATTTTTTAAAAATAAAAAAATAAAAGAAATCCCATAAAATTCTTGAATTTATCAGTGATTAATCATGTTCTATTCAACCCTTAATTGCGATCACATCATCTCTTCCACTTCTCGGGTGATCAAAATCCATTCATGAAAATCACGTTTGGGTTGTCTCTTTTCAGCTGCTGTTTTCTTTAAAAACAATCATGGAAAGGGCCAAAATTCATGACAAGTTAGGCAATAGAGCAAGTGTACAACCTCTTAACCAATCAATGCACACTCACCAGCTGCAAAAGATGTTTTGTTCTTTGCTTTAACAGGTCATAACCTGTACTTTTGACATGACAACAAGTGTCTGCAAGTTTGTGATCATGTTTCTCTCATGTTGGACTTGGATCATAATTGATGATGGTGTTGATCATGTGAGTGTTCTTGGACACTCTTCGTTCCTCACATGTTTCTCACTTTCGGGACCATGTATCATTATGGATAAGTAGATCCTTGATACTCGATTATTCTCCCAGAATGACTTAAGCCGTTATGTCAATTGTAAGATAAAAAAAGAAGATGACATTATATGTATAAACAAGTACTACTGCTGTTCACTTTCCTGTCGCAGAAACTTCTATGTAGCAGATAATGCTGAAAAAAGCTAACTACCACTACCACT
Source organism: Erythroxylum fimbriatum (assembly GCA_026770325.2). Classification (NCBI taxonomy): domain Eukaryota; kingdom Viridiplantae; phylum Streptophyta; class Magnoliopsida; order Malpighiales; family Erythroxylaceae; genus Erythroxylum; species Erythroxylum fimbriatum. The sequence continues at coordinate 1,273,075 of JANZLH020000035.1, read as the reverse complement.
TAAAGGTCGAAGCTGATGCTCAGCAAATGGGTTATTTAGTGTGTGACAGAGGAAAAGCTACAACACATCAATTGAAGTCTTATCTCATCTGGCATGTTAGATTTGTCACGTGTAGTAAAACAACCCATACCTCTATCATATTAAAGGATATGGGGTTGGGTAGGGTTCCCATCATCCTAACTTTTGCATACCCTTTTAAGGGAAATAGATAGCCAATGAAACAGTCTCTGCGGTCAGGCATATTGGCCCCAGAAGTGCTCTACGAGTGGTATTGTACCTAATGAGTCTTTAAGTAATCATAAGAGATAAGTTTTGATTGAGAAATACGTGCCCATGTGAGATATTAGTCTAAAGTTAGGATAATTTAGTTCGCAGTTATTGCAAATCTGCTCATACTATTCGTGCCACCAAACTCTTTTCTCAAATATAAGATTTCTTGATGGTAGTGTTTGGAACACATGTTCACTACATTGTAATGTTATACTATGTAACATGATAATGCAACAATAATTATATAACCAATCATTTGATTATACCCATCAGCTTTGTCTCCGAAGGAAGGGCCAAAAGTTCTGCACATGCTTAGTTGACTCTCTCTTCTCCTCTTCTCTTGTCTACTTCTACAAATTCGGTTTTGCATTGGTACTTAAACACATCTTTAGTGTAGTTTCTGAAGTAACTAGCAAGAACCTGAGCGTTTCAAGTATAAGATAATGGGAAACATAAAGCCCATAAGGACGTCTAAGATCATCCTAGTTCCATATCCTGCACAAGGCCACGTCACTCCCATGCTCAAGCTCGCCTCAGCCTTTCTCAGCCGTGGATTCGATCCCGTAATGATCGTTCCGGAGTTCATCCACCGTAGAATCATATCGAGTATTGAGATTTCATGTGTATCTGTACCAGACGGTCTCCAAATGGACGCGCCGCGTGATTTCTTTGCCAACGAGAAGGCCATTGAGAGCTGCTTGCCAATTCAGTTGGAGGCTATTGTCCACAAGCTTGATGAAGACGGTGAAGTAGCGTGCATGGTTGTTGATTTGTTGGTATCTTCTGCCATAGAAGTCGGTCACCAGTGTGGCGTCCCTGTCGCTGGATTCTGGCCCGCCATGCTTGCCACTTACCAATTGGTTTCGGCCATTCCTGACATGACAAGGGTCGGACTTATTTCAGATAATGGTCAGTTATTTACAATGCTCGTACAATTCAAACTATTAATAGAAACTGTTGTTTTGTTCAAGGTCAACCATCACTAGACAGACATTGTATATAAAAGGGATAATAAATTGAGGATTTAGATGAAAAATCATGAAAAAAACTATTATTTTCTGTTATTGTTAGTAAATATATAAAAACGGTCAGTTGATATAGTATCAAAGCCTTTGTGATCAAGTACTCGTAAGTTTAAATTCTATCACCTATTTATTATTCAGCACAAGGTAGACTAAGTTTGTGCAAGTTTCAAGATCAAAGAATTTTTATTTTTATTATTTTTTTTTTTTGAAACCAAAGAATTTTTATTTGAGAGGGTGTGTTAATAAATATATAAAACTAATTAAGTTAACCTGACACGATAACTTAAGCTATTGTGATAAAATGGTAATTAAATAATATATTTATCACTTTGTTTCTAAGAGTATCGCTGACTTTTTGGCTGCAGGAAATCCCCAAGTTTTTGGTCCAGCAAAGTTTTTACATAACCAGCCTTTACTATCTAGTGACGAACTTCCATGGTTGATTGGATGTCCTTCAGCAAGAAAAGCAAGATTCAAGTTTTGGACAAGAACAATGGAGCGGTCAAAATCACTTCAATGGCTTCTGGTAAATTCCTTCCTGGAGGACTCCGTCGACAACCATGTCAAACCACAAAACGGTGCACTTCTCAATAATCACTCCAGAAACAGACAACCAGTTGTTTTCCCTGTTGGACCTTTGCGTAGTAAGCATGGAACATTGAAAAACCCCAGCTTCTGGCTTGAAGATACAAGTTGTTTACAATGGTTAAGCAAGCAAAACCCCGGTTCAGTTATCTATGTGTCGTTTGGAAGTTGGGTTAGTCCTATAGGAGAAGGGAAAATGACGGGTCTGGCACTGACACTTGAGGCTTTGGGACGACCATTCATTTGGGTGCTCGGAGATGGTTGGCGAAAAGGGTTGCCGGCGGGATACATCGACAGAGTGTCCAAGCAAGGAAAAGTGGTTTCTTGGGCACCGCAAATGGAGGTTCTGCAACACAAAGCTGTCGGGTGTTATCTCACACACTGTGGTTGGAACTCAATAATGGAGGCCATACAGTGTCAAAAGAGGCTTTTGTGCTATCCTGTGGCAGGGGATCAGTTTCTGAATTGTGGTTACATAGTTCAGAAATGGAGAATTGGTGTGCAGATAAACGGATTTGGATTGGAGGATATTGAAGAGGGATTGAAGACAGTGATGGAGGATAATGAGATGGGATGTAGATTGAAGACACTTTATGAGAAGGCCATGGGAGAGGAGGCTAGCTCAAAGACACAGTCTAATATTACAGAATTCATTGATGATATACAGAGAACTGATTAGTCCACAATTCCTTTGGCCTTATAGATACTATCAAGTCTGTTAAACCCTCTTTACGATTCTTCATGACCTCCTTGATTTGGATTCTTTGGATAGGACCAAGTTTCCAAATAGCAAACTGGTTGATTTTTGGTGTTTGCAGGCAATTTCAGAGTAATATCGGAGTTGAAAACCAAAGACAAAAAAACTTGGAACATTTTCAGGATGGCAAGTTCAGATGCAACTCAGATACCTGGATTCTTGTTGCAGGCCCTTTTCTTGCTTCATGTCACAATTTTGTACTGTAATATATTTCCTTCAGGAATGGAATGAAACATAAAACTTCTGCAGAATCTGTTAATTTACTAACAGAACCTTAATATTATGGGCTTTATCTTCTTTTTTTAATTTTAAGAGTTTCATAAGCCGCCTATTTTCAGTCAACTGTGTTGGAGAATTGTCAAAACATGATTACAAGAATTATCTCACAGTAAAGACAAAATAAAACATTTGTCATAAACCAGAGGCCTCCAACTCCAAGCCCAATGACAACTCCGTAACTTGTCATCAACTGAAACCTGTCCACGGTTAGTTCCTGGAACTTGCTATCTTTCCCAACTTGCAAGGTAATCTTCAAAAGGTTAACTGTGTAAACTGAACGAGTTATCTACCAACCGCAGCATGTACCTCGGTTCCTTAGCGGAGGAGAGAGAGATTTTACTTTTCGTCCAAGACAAATAACAAAGTCCTTCGTGTCCGAACCTAGTTGATACCTCACCATTATCAAGTTTCAACTACCATCAACCTAACTGTTCTCCCCAAGAAATCTCCTCTTTGCTTCATTTCTTGTTCTCATCTGGGTAAGTTGTTATTTTTCTGTTCTTTCTGCTATTATCTTGGTGTATTGTACTTAGACCTTTCGTTTTTCTTTTTCTTGATCAAAGACACGTTCTTTGTCATTTTCCTTGTCTGCTCTGAATTGAGAATCTCGAAAGTTTTGTTTTTAACTGTTGTATCAGAATCTGCACCGTAGGTATGATTCTGGGTGTTCTTGATTCTTTGTTTCAATCTTGAGTTTCAGGTCTTTTTTACGATTGGTTTACGGGTTTTGCCTTTTTCTTGCTGTTGACTTGGATACTTTGTCTTATGCTTTGTTTGGCTGCTAAGAAAATGAAAAGAGTGATAGGAAAGGTATATTTTAATTGCTTCCTTGGCTTGATAAGGTTTGCTCTATGAGATATATTATGGTCTTGAATAAAGATTTAGTTACTGTAGCTCAATCGGATACCATACTGCTTCTTACAGAGAATTCATTTTGACACCTTGAATTTCTTCTTTGTAATCTATTTGTTAGTTTGCAAGCAAATAAGCGCATTGATAGGTTCCTAACCAATCTTGGAGTATTAGATCTTGGTTATTCTTGAGATTTGAGGACCATATTTCGTCCATATAAATCATCCACCCTTTAATGTCATTTTTGTATGATTCTCTCTGGAGTTAGATTGTGTTTTCGGGTTTGGTTATTTGCACTCCTTCCTGTTGCTATGAGATTGAGACAGAAAATGTAAGCAAATCATAAATTGCACAATGATTTACATGAACTTCATGAACACTGAAAAATCCAAGGAAATTTCTTTTCACTTTACCTTATTCTTCTCATACTTTGTGGTGGGGGTGGGAAAGTGTTCATGGTGTGGGTTATCTTTTACTGTTGCAATGATCTAAACTAAGCTTTCTCTACTGCTGCTGATGACCTTTCGTTTTTAGTCTGCTATATATTTTATAACACTCATAATGCATTTATGTGATATTCACTCTACATCTGCACTTTGGAACTTCTTGCCATTATGTACTGTATATTTTGATAAGAATTGATTGATGGGCGGATCTGTGTAGTCTTTCCTTGTATGAGTTTCTTAATATCTTGACTTACTGTTAATGATGTAGTATGACTGAAAGGTGTAGCAACGCAAGTGCAAGTTCTACCTCAAGTTTGAATAGCAGTATTCCGGATACAGAAGATGATCAAACCATTGCCAGTATTTTAGCTGAAGAAGAAAATTCTCAAGTTGCTGCAAAGCTTGGGAAGAGACTCTCTCATTTGAATTCTATACCGGTAGATTCCCTTTGTCAAATTATTGATTTCTCCTCAAATACCCTGATGAGATTTACTCTCTGCGCATGCTATATTATCAATCAACAGTTTTCTGTATTTTGGTCCCTAATGAGAATGCTTCCGTTTCTTCATTTTGCTTTATTGGTAATGACTGACTAAAATGCTGAAGCAATACAATAGTTGATTTTAGTTACTACTGACATAGTTGAGCTGTTAGAATTATCTTACTTTCGAATTCTGCAAAATATTTGTCAAACTCCCATCTTTGGTTTAAGAGTTTCTATTTCTTACTAAATAAGGTGGAGAACATGCTCATGAAAGAGCACAAAATCACCAATCTATGTAGTTATTTGATCAGCGTCAATCCCTTAGGGCGAAGTGAAAAGTGGGTAAAGAAAAGTTCCTCTAGAACTCTAACAAAAAGATTTTAGTTATGTTGATTATATTCAAGCCAGGCCATGAAGAAGTTATCTGCCAAAGTTAAGGAAATAATAATTATCAAGTGATCCTTTTTGATGAGTTTGTCCTCTCTCTTTTGTAAAATAAAAAGTTGCAGTTTACATCCAATTTTCTCATTATAAATGTATGAAACTTACTTTCTTCCCCAATTAAGTGGATACTAGCTTCCTTGAGCACCTTATGTCAGTTTAAAGCCTTCTGTTCTCGTTGGAGGCAGAGGGATTCTCTAGTCAACGTTGACATCTTTTCTTAAGAATAGTAAATCAAGCATTATGATTGTGATCCCAATTTTAACTGTTCAGATACAATCTGCAGTAAGCTATTTAGGTGTGTGGGTCCTTATCAATTCATTCTTTTTGCAGCACACTCCACGTGTTAATGGTGAGATACCTGATGTGAATGATGCAACCTTAGATCATGACCGACTATCTGAAAGGTTGTAACTTGATCCTGTATGCTATTGACTTTAATTTTCTTCATTAGCTCATAACTTGTCTGTTGTAGTATGGGTTTATATCTTTGGCCTTTTCTTCAGTCGCTTAATGTTTACTTTTTTTACCTTCACTCTCTTCCATGAGATTCACCAAGTATAGATTCTCTAAGTGGCATACAATCGTATGAACATATTCCATAGACAAGCATCAGAGAGTCCCTGATTGATATGTTTGTTAAATACGGGGTATTCACTACCTGATATCTTCCATTTGGTGGAACTGTGCATGCAAGTAATCTGTCTACTTTCTTTCTCTGACAAACTTGTTTTTTGTTTAGGTTGGCTACATATGATTTAACAGAATTGCAAATTGCAGGTGATGGAAATTGCCAGGTGTGTAATTGCATTCGATATTCATTATTGTTCATGTTTAGACCTAGTTTTTGAAATATTGATCTTAGCTTGGAGAAGTCAATATGAACATCCCGTGCCAATATCTGCTTTTAACTACTGGTTAAACTTAACTATTACAGTTCCGAGCATTAGCGGATCAGTTGTTCGGTGATCCAGATCACCACAAATATGTGAGGAGACAAGTGGTCAAGCAGGTATGGACTCTGCATCTCTACTAATGCATCAAGTATTCAGTCAATGTATTCTAGAATAGCTGAAGTCTCATATGCATTAAGGCTATGGTAGGGCTTGAATAATGATTTGTCTAGGAACGGCTTAGTACTTAAATAGTGATTTCAAATTGAATATTTTGGTTTAGCAATGACTTCTATTAGTTCTGTGGTAACCCAAGCATAACAACATTTGTAAGTTTTCTTGTGGAAGATATGCTTTCTCTGGTTTTTAATAGTTTCTCATCATTCTATTCTTGTCATTCTATTAATGTATACCCATTAATCTTTCTTTTTTCAGCTAAAGCATGTCAGAAAACTATATGAAGGTTATGTACCGATGAACTACAAAAGTTACCTGAAGCAGATGAAAAAGTTAGATTACTGTGGTGATGCCTATTAGTTTTGTTCCTGCAAAATTTGATGGCATATATCATGAATATGGGACTAAACATTTCTTTTCATGCATGAATGCTGTATGCTATTAGATCAGGGGAATGGGGTGATCATGTAACTCTACAAGCAGCAGCAGATCGCGTAAGTACCTGCACACACTCTAATTCTTTATTTGAAGCGTCATATGGAAACAAGTTGACACTTGTAATATGTATAAGAATGTATGTTAACTTGTTACTTGATGTTTGTGCTATGCGAGTTTTGTACAATGCTGAACAAGGAGCAAGCTCAACCTAGTTATTACTGTAAAGAAAAAACTTCTTCAATACCCTACCAGGTGCCTGTTTTAGGCCAACTCAATCAACATCATACTTGTATATGATGAAACTTTGGTATTGAAAAGGTTTAAACATAAATTACATTTCTGGAATTTGGTATCAAATTATCTAAATTAGTTTCGAGGGATTTTCTTCTTACTCTGGGGATAAACCTGGTCATGCTTCATAACTTGTATGATTCAAATCAGCCTACTAATGCATCTGCTGGACTCCACAAATTCTTGTGTCTGAATATAGACTACTTGTTCCTTCCACAATTGGAAAATGTCATACCTAATGCATCGCAGTGTCCTTTTTTTCAGTCCACTGATTCTTTGAGTTTCTCTGAGTTATATGAGGTAGTTGGTTAGCTATAATGAAACTCAGCTTATCAATCATGAAGTGGTTCATATGTAAGAAGTTCAGACGTAACTGATCTCATAAAAAGGAAGAAGGGTTTTAACTTTACATATCTCAAGCCCTGCAATTTTCATGCTGTAATTGTCTCTATCATATTGCAATGTGGTTGATTTCTACTACGAATGATCGCTGACTTCTAAATGCAATTTCAGTTCGGAACCAAAATTTGCTTGGTCACTTCCTTTCGTGACACTTGCTATGTCGAGATAATGCCCAACGACAAAAAGCCTACCAGAGGTAGTCATGTGTGTTATTTTTCATACTTGTCACTAAACCAGTAGGAACCTTTTCCCTTCATCTTTGTGTTAGATTGTTAGTTGAATCACTCGTCATTTACATCTGATCTGACTGTTTTTGCATTTCTAGAGGTTTGGCTTAGCTTCTGGAGTGAAGTTCACTACAATTCATTGTATGCCGGTGGAGGTAATGAACACATCAATAACAACCAGACCCTTTTTGCTTGGTACTGAATGCTCTTGCATTGTCAAACCAATGAAGCTCACTCACCATCTTTTATTCATTTACAGATGTTCCCACCAGAGCACCCAGAAAAAAGCACTGGCTTTTCTAGCTAGTTTATATGAGCATGGAGCCGGGCTACGGCGTGCTGTAGATGATTATGACTAGCCAACCTTGGATCAGTTGCTGCTCTTGCACCATTGTGTTGCAGCATCTTCCTTGGAGTTCCAACACGGCTGCATAGAACACAGATACTTTTATCAGCATTTCATGTAAAACTCTGCATCAAAAATAGATTTTTTTTAACTAAAACTAATTAGGACAATATGGGTATATTTGTACACAGGTTCATGTAAATGCAGGTGTTATTATTATCATGAAGATATTTCCACCATTATTATAAAACTTCTTCATCTTCTGCACATACTGTTCAGATGGAGCCTTAAATGTTTCCAATATAAGAGAAGAAATGAGTGGTTGTGGTGGGGATGGAGCTAATTAGTTCACAAAATATAAAGATAAAATCCTGAAATAAGCATCCCATACTATTCAAAATAAATGATAAAATAAATAGATAGATACACAGTTAAAAAATAAGACAAGTAAATAAATAAAGCAGGTAAGTTATTACAATAAAATATTTAGGTTAAGAATATAAATGTTTAGGCTAAATAATTAAGAAAAAATAATACATAATAAATGTTTAGACTTAATACGAGACATAAGATTTAAAGGAAAAAGTTAAAAAAAATTACGAGAAAAAGAAAGATCTCTCTATATGAAGTCTTTTACCCGTTTCTTAGTACGCTAAAGTTTTCTGTTGAAGGTTACATCCTCTGTAAGTTTCAACAAAGTTATATCTTTCACGATCACTTTTTTTTAGTTATTTTTAGGTCTTCTTTTTTTAAAAAAAAGTTTCTAAATATAGTCTTCGTGCATCTTCTCATTGGAACGACATTATATCTCCTCTTAACGTGTCTGAATTACTTGAATCTTGTCTCTTTTAATTCTTGTAAAGATGTCGGTCAATTATTTAAGAAAAAAGTGCGTTGAAGTAATATTTTAGTTCATAGGTTTATTTTATAAGGTTTGTAACTATAATTAATTAATAACAAACACTATAAGAATCAAAAGACCTTAATGGTGGGAACTGAGACGTGCAGTGCACCATGTCTTTAATTAAGGTTTACAACTATCATTAACTACTAAAAAATATTATAAGAATCAAAAGACATTAGAAAATGCGGGTTCTGAGCAGCGACGGATCCAGGATTTTAGTCTTGGAGAGGCAAGGGCAAAATTTTTTAGTCTTAAGGAGAAGGACAAAATTTTTTAGTCTTGGAGAAGGGGGTTGGGTTTTAGTTAACAAAACATGTCTAACAAATTTACAAAGTATTGCTCAAATATTTTTATTTTAAAAATAATTCAACTTAAATTCTTCATTGATGTAGATGAAGTGACGAGTAACATCGTATTAGTATTTTTATCACATTAATATCACATATTATATTTATGTCATGTATAAATTTTTTAATAAGCATAAGATATTAAAATTTATAAAATAATAATACACTCAGAGAAGAATTCAGAGAAGGAGAAGATGGGTTCGATCCCTATAAGCCTCACGTTGTTTGTCTTCCATTGCCACTTCAAGGAGACATAAACCTTATGCTCAGATTCGGAAAGCTTCTCCATTACTTATTAGGATCAATCGCACATACTTCCAAAGTAAACCAAGGGAGGCAACTGACAGGAAAAGATAGGAGTAGGTGCAATACTTGACGATGTTAGACAGCCAAAGGGTGTCAATCATCAATTCTGAAAAGACTCATTTTCAGAAATACATTAGTCCTCCTGATTAGTTGTAACACTTTGTGGCAGTACGGCCACCGAAAGGAAGGGCCATCCAAATGGAGCACAACATTTGCCTCTTGGGGAGTTTTGATAATGTCCAACTTTTATAGAGACTTTTTGTTGAGGCAAAGATTGTACCAAACATTTCATATTTTACATAAGTGTACTGTTTTTCCTTATATTTTTCATATTGAATCCTTTGGTATGGACCAAAATGTTGCAAGATTAAGACATGAAAAAGAATGTTAATATCCCATAATGCTAAGCTACTAAAATTTTGTCTTTCCTAAGAAGATTCAGCAGGTTATGGTGTTTTAAGTGCAGAATGACTAGGAAGAAACATGTTCTCATATTTGCTGAATCTTTCTAATGATTCCAAGTAAATCTTCAGCTTTTAATGGTTTAACCAGATGGGCATCCATTCCTGCCTGAATCATCTTCTTGTCTACATCACCTGAGCTATGTGCTGTTAATGCTATTATGGGAATGTGAACTCCATGTCTGCTTTCCTCCTTCCTAATCAGTTGTGTCGCTTCAAACCCATCCACTGGCTCCATCTGATGAAAACATAGTGGGATTCAACATTAGATACTGTAATTATTTGGTTATAAAAATAAAAAAAGGAAATTAAGAGAAAAAGGTCAGGGTTCTTACTACACAGTCCATCAGAATATAATCATAAGGAACCACAGTGGAAGCTGTTTGTTCCTTTTTGTGAGGTAAACACATCCGAACCAGCTCTACAGCTTCTTCTCCATTTTCACATACATCAACAATTGCGCCAAGCTTTTTCAGAATGATCATAGCCATCTTGCGTAACACTCTGCTGTCATCAGCCACCAAGAATTTCGTCCCACTCAGAGGTTTGTCATTGCTTCTTGTGCTCGTATCATGTTCTTCTATCTCTGACACTCTAAGTGGGAGCGTTTCTACTGGAGAAATGCTTGAGTTGGACGTGGCAGGAGCCTGAAATGAATCAGGTAACAAAGATTGGCCATCAGTTTGCTTTTCCAGTGGCTGTACGTCACAAGACGGAGATACTGATTCTGTTCTATTCAAATGCTTTAAGTAGGAAGAGACTGAATCTTTGTAAATGTTCTGTGATTGCATTGTACTATCCTTTTTCCTTTTAGAGGAAGCTCCTGATCCCGAAGAGAAGCTGTCCATGAACTCCGGTAGAAGTCCTATAATTCGATACAACCGAGAACCGTGAAATGGCTGTGTCAGAATTTCATCCTTGGGATCGATCCTGTCCTGATAAACTCTTGTAATGCTAAGTGAAGCTGGTTTATCTAACCAAACAACCTTGCAAGAACCACTAGGAATGGATCTTTTAAATTCAGAAACAACCCTGTATAGCTCCTGATAAGGACCAGCATTGGCATCAATCACAAGCAACGTAAATCCTGGAGAACTGCTATTTCCAGGAACCTTTTCATCTGTACCATCCAGAGCACTCAAAGGGAAATCCTTATACCCTGTGCCAGAAGTGTCACTTCCAGAACCCAAATCTGACTTGTCAGAGGAATAAACATGGGAAGCATTTTTGCACTTTATTTTCCTTAGTACCTGATGAAGACATTCCCATTGCTCTACAACTGATACTTTTATCCCCAGGCTCTGTATAAATTTCCTTGTGGTTCTTCTCCTTTCTTCATCTTGAATTAGCAGAACAATACGCGACCTATCAATTCCGGGACTGGAACAAATCATAGACAACCGGGGACTGCTGGCAAGAATAGTGAAGCTAGGAACACGAGTCCTAATATCATTTTCCGGATTTGGCGTTTCACGGGTATCAGATGTAGTGAGAAAAATATTGAACTTGAAGCAAGTTCCTTTTTCTCCGATCGGTTTATCAACTATCTCAACTTCACCACCCATCAGTCTTACCTGGTTTTGACATAGAATATCATTAGCACATTACGTCCTACTTACATTTAAGCTGATTCAATCACGTGAGCAGGAAACACAGTAAAGTATGAAATACGAAGTTTAATAGATAAGAACAATGGTTGATTGTGGACGAGTTTACATACCAAAGATTGAACAATTCCCAGTCCTAGTCCAGTGCCTCCTTGTCCCAGAGCAGTTTCTTTGACTTGAACAAAATTTTCAAAGACTGAACTTCTCTTCTCTTTTGGTATTCCTTCACCTGTGTCATCCACTTCAAACACAAATTCCATATAGTTAAGATTCTGCTTCACTGCATTTATTGCTTCCAAGTCATTTCCTTCTTTTTCTTTGCAAAATAAGCATGAAAAGTGTTCCCAGAAACTGTTCTGATTGCCTGCAATTATCATGCTCTGCAAACTCGGTTTTTTAGCCCAAGCTCGAACTGAAACATGCCCCTCAGATGTAAACTTTACAGCATTACCCACTAAGTTACACATGATTCGTTTTAGCCATAGCCTATCTCCTTTTACGATGGAAAATTTAAGAATGGAGCTGTCACAGGAGTCCAACACCACATCTACACCTTTTCTCAATCCTATGGTATAATAGAAATCTACTACCTCTTCAAGAAGGTAAGCTATATTAAACTCCTCTTCTTCAAGCTGCATCTTACCAGCTTCAATTTTTCTTGTGTCGAGGACATCATTTAATAGACCTGAAATTGATATGTATATTATAGAAGAAGAATTAGGTGCTTCATCGAAATTTGGTAAGAAAGAAATGAATTGGAAGTACTAATCTCTGAGTTTACCAACTAAATCTTTTGCACAGCCATCCATCTGTTTCAGGTATGTCTTCATCTTGGAACCTGGAGATACTTCTCCATAGCATATCTCAATCCAACCAGTAATTCCTGCCAGTGCATTGAGAATGTCATGGCTAGCACTAGCAAAAGCATTACTTTTGTTCATGTTCTTTCTCTCCGCTTGTTGAGTTGCTTCCCATTGTTTTATCAACGCTGATCGTATGGACGTGTCATTCACTGCAGCCGTAACAATTAATGACACAAAAAAGTGGATAGAGATTACCATTCCAACCATCATTCCTACCAGTAAACAGAGAGCAGTTCTAGAGTTCCTCTGAACAGTGTGCAATAATCCATTGTAGGGTAAAGCCAATACGTAGACCTGATCCATATTTTGAAATGTTAGATGTGAAAATAAGCAGAATTTGAACAAGTTATAGGAATTGATAATGGAAACTGTTTTAAGTAATGGATGACCCTATGTTTCCGTATGTCAGATTTCAGGAAAGATTGTGCTAATTCTCCTGTGATCTCCATATGCATAGCAAATAAACCTAGTCATTCTCTTCTGCTAGTTCATCTATCACAGATTACATCCTTGTTATTGGTTGCATTTTTTTCTAGACATCGAAAGGGGATCAGAAAATTACCGATGGAACTCCCAAAATTTCAAGTGTAGAGCAGTAAACTTGATACTTGGTTTCCCCAATCTGAACAGAAGAAACCTTTTGCCCTCCATCACCAGGTATGCATGAAAGCTGTTCAACATGATTCAGATTTCCTCTCACCAGTGACCACAAGGACACTGATGTCCCATTCACCATAACTCTAGTGTTCATTAGTCCTCCTGCAAGTTCTTCCCCATCTTGTGTTACTAAGAACAAGCTCCCGCCATGAAGAACCAGACCATGCAGGAAGTTAGCTAATGCTTTCGCCGGAAACCCGAGAGAGACAACTCCTCGTCCATTTACACTAAATGCGTTCAGGATAAGAAGATCTTCATCTCCGTTCATTCGTCTTCCTGTTGAAGCATAGCCATTAGTACTGTTCAGTGCTTCTGGAACCAAGCTTGCATCGAACCTGATGGAAAAATTAGACTTGATGGGAACTCCCTCAGGTTTTCCTGTATTAGGGTCGACAGTTTGCTTATAATAGGTGAAGGGTTCCATGGAGTTTTTGTTCATGTGATTGGATAAACCTGTACTGCTGTTAGAGGACATTGCAAAAGTTTGATTTCCATCATAGTAATAAGAGAAAAATGAACCTTCAACTCCTATGTACATGGCATGAGATACGTAAGGAACTACTGAAAGTGCATTGAACAATAATGGTGCCACCTGCAAGAAAATAGTTTCAGATCATGAACTGTGTAAGCTTAAATAAGTAAATTTACAATTTCTTTTGATAAATATCCTTACCTTGCATTCAACACTAGATGGAACCAGATCACTTCCATTCAATGATGAGGCGACCAGTCGAGCTAAACCAATTGCAGAAGAGTTTACAGGATGCAATAACTTAACTGAAGAAGTCTCAAGTTGTGTTTGTAACATAGAGCTTAATTGGTGGAAGTCCGAATCTATGGTCTTCTCCATCTGCTTAACCACACTATACCACCATGGAACTGTAATAATGGGGATTAGCAGCACTCCGATGGTCTGCATATTCAAGTATTTTCCGACAAACTATGAGCACAACAAATTTCTTCATAGGAAAATCATAAAACCCTTTTGAAACAAAACCAAACAAATGTTAGAGAAATGAAAAAAGAAAAACTCTTCGAATCACGCATAACCTTAAGAATTTGTTCTGATTGTTTTTAACTTAGTTTTTCTTTAGTAGTAATAATGATCAAGTATAAATATTGCATGATCTTGTTTTCATGGAGTTCCTCACCAGAAGAATGAAGCTGAAGAAAGGCCTCGAAGCTATCAGCAAGTTGTGCTTCATTACATGATCCTTAAACTGTGACGCCAATGTCATTTTTCTGCGTTTGCAAAGAACAAACATAGAAGATCAACGATATAGTTATCTTCCAAGTCATGATCCAAGGAATATCATATCTCTCTCACTTTCTCCTAATGCAAATGCAATTGCAACCATGTCAAACTTTCATCCAAAATAGTTCTTGAAGAAGATATAAGCACTAAAATCCATAACTCTTCGGATTTTAGCCTCTGATTTTGGTTGGAACTTAACAAAAATGGGAAAAGAATCGACCTGTGGATTTAGTACCTCTAAGTTTAGATTTGGAATACCAAAACAATTATGTACATAAATTGTTATGTAGGTACTTGCAACAATGCTTAATTCACTATCTGCTTCACAAATTCGTTCTTCCTTTCAGATTTTCAACACTTATTATCAACTTTTTCTCTTAAATTGCGGAATTCCTGAATTGTTTGATGAGAAGATTAAATTTATTTTTCTTGCTTCAGAATTTGTGTCTTTTTATTAGAAATTGTCAGTAATCCAAACTATTTATTAATAATTGTCTCTTTTTTCTTATCTTTTGACTTTTGACATGGAGGGGTTAATATGTGCATGTAAAGAAGATCACAATCAAGAAACGTAATCTGGATACATTAAACAGCACATGATGTACACAGTAACAAGATCAGAAAGGTAAATTTAACAAAAGGAAATTGCATTATGTAATATCTTTGCAGATCTTGAAACATTTAAGTAGCAGATCAATAGCAGAATTAGTTCTTTGCAGTTCATGATCTGACAATTAATGTTTTGGACTTTTTTGTAGTAACTTACATTAGGCAATGTCCACAAAATGATTATAGGTTACGGCCACAATATCTTCTTTTCTTCAGGAGATTTTAAGAATCTTACAAAATCATAAATATCATTATGATACTCACTTTTTTTCAATTCTTGATCTTCTTTTATAAATATTAACCCATTACAAATGGTCTTTTTTTCCTCAATATTAATCCCAATTTCAATTTTCTAACTTACACATTAACTTGTGTAGGTAGAAATTTGGTACATGATCTTAGGACTTTGAGGATATTGTCATTTCTAATCTAAGCACTTCTTAACTAGTAACTATAAGGCCTTGCAAAACTTTAACTATCAAATTGTTCATTACAATATGCAGACATGAAGCTGTGTTCCCAAAAGACCAAAAATTCTCTGTTGTCTTCCCGTTATCCAATATTGTGTAATTCTATACTTAGGTAAAGTAAATTTACTAGCCATTGTAACCATTCTTATGTGACTTCTGCCATCTCCATGCTATCCTTAAACTCTCTTCAAGATCTGTAAACCGAGCTGACCAATTCATCTCTCTGTATATCTTAGAAGGATCACTGTAAACTTCAGCGTAATCCCCCGGTCGACGGCTAAGAAATTCGACTTTAATGTCAACACCAGTTGCCTTCTTACATGCCAAAACAAATTCCTTCACTGATCTACCTGTAAATGCAATAGAACTATGTAACCCCTTATCAGCTTTGAACATGAATAAGAGGTACATTAAGTGTTCAAAGTTCAAACCTTTTCCAGTGCCAACGTTGTAGATACCAACTTTCCCACGTTTAGCATGGGCAAGAGCTTTTACATGAGCATCAACCAGGTCTGTGACGTCAATATAATCTCGTATGCAGGTCCCATCTGCTGTTTTGTAGTCTGTACCTCTGACCTACAATCATTAATCAAGTTCATCTTTAACTTGGATTCTTTTCTAAACTTTTTGTAGATATGCAGAACTGCCCTCTTTTTTCTATCAGATGTTACCTTCAGTCCAGATATGATTCCTCTAGCTGCATCGAAGCAAGCACCGGATATTCGACCATGCTCACGGAGTTCAGGCCTAGGAGCTTCCCCCAATCTCCCATCTGGGTCTGATCCAATCACATTAAAGTATCTGAAAAGTCCAGATTTTATCAGTCATCCTCAACTAAATACACATCCCCATTGTTTTCCCAAAATTCAGACTGGAAGGTTTACATGAGACTGATAACACTTGACAGCAGAGTAGAACTGACCGTAGTATCATGACAGCCATGTCATTGGTTTTGGAGAAGTCAATTATGATATCTTCAGCCATCTTCTTGGCTTTCCCATATGGATTGATTGGAGCCTGGAACAAAATTTTCAATGGAAACAACAAAATGAGCCTTATCAGAGTCTCAAAACAATATGATTAATCTCAGTAATTGGCATAGAAATTAAAGAATCTTACTTGAGGGGTTACTTCTGTAATTGGCATCTTGTCAGGCTCTCCATATGTTGCACAAGTACTAGAATAGATCAATGTCTTCACATTGTGTGCAGCCATTGCCTCCAAAACAACCAAGGTGTTGGAAGTAATGTTATGATAGTATCTGCAAAAGATTATGAACATTGAAATTATGATGCTTACAAATGTAACAAGAAAGGACAGACCCTGGAATAAGAACAGATGATGACTGGAAAAAAGGAAAAGTAGAGCTCACCTAAGAGGCTCAAGGGTACTTTCCCCAACATAAGCAACAGCAGCAAAATGCATCACAGCATCAAAAGCATTTTCAGCAAATATTTTGTTTACCTGAACTACTGTTAAGAAAAAGTCTACCTTACACTACATTATTAAGCACAACTGTACATGAAGGAAATGTCATCTGGATACTACTTTTGCATCTCCCAAGTCAGCATATATGAATTGAAGTCTTCCAGGCTCAGGATATAGCTTCCGCAGAACTTTAACAGCACCGAGATTCCCTCGAGAAAGGTTGTCCTGTCAACCAAAACAATAGCATGTAAGTGCAAACAGTCTTGTTTAGACTCAAATTAAACTTAGAACTGGATTCTTCTGTATGGAACATGCCACTATTGTCACTCGGTACGAGTCCTTCAATAGTCGAAGTGCGGCATGAGAGCCTATGTAACCAGCACCTCCAGTAACTAATACATGTGTCACCCCCAGTTCATGACGAGAAAACTAGAGATCAAGAAAAAAAGCTGTTAGATGTGGGTGAATTGCAAGATAGTTACAAGACCCTCTCAAGGTAGTAGTAGCATACCATAGCAGCGTTGTTAGTACTTGATGATTGGAAGAGAGCAAGAATACAAATTATAAGGATGACGGCAGCAGCAATGACCTTCCCAGATAAATGGGGTTTCCCTCTGGAATCCGTTAAATCCATGCCTAAGCAGGACAAGATATGAAGTTTTTATTAACATTAATTCCAAATCAGAAATCAGTCTGAAATTGTTCTGCAATGTGTACAGGTCAATTTAGATACATTTCTTAATAACAGGGTCTCTCATTAAGAGGTAAAACATTAATTTATCTAAGCAAGCCCTTCTTTAGATTCTCATATTCAGTTTTTTTTTTGGTTAAATCAGAAAAATTTTGTACGAATAAGAAAAGGTTACGTACATAACAAGAGATTTGTTAAACAGAAGTCCCGTACCTACCAAAAGGAACAAATTAGGACAAAATTATAAGGAACCTAGCTCAAACCTTATAACAACACTGCCTACTACTCACCTCCACAAACTTCCTACCAAGAAGCTGTAGAAAGCTAGCTCTTACTACCCAGGAACCCAAGTGCACCGACAACAAGCCATCAACACAAAAATCCAACAAACATAATCCAAACCCAAAATACCAAAGCCGCAATCCTCATATTCAGTTTGGTTGCTACCATTTCTTGGAATAGTCCATTCGAAGGTGTTAAATTAAAATTACATACATGCAGATGCATGTATATGTCTTTCCATGTTAAGAAGTTTAAATTCCTGATGACTGCCGTAATGAGCAACAGATGCATCAAGAAAATTATTTCCAGGAAACGTTAGATTAACATTGCAGACAAATCTGCATTCATAAGGAACCTAGAATCATCACAAGAACTTGATGATTACATTTATTTGAATGCATCTACATTTTCTTAATGTTTTCTTCTTCCACTGTTGAATTTTCTTTATAGAAAAAACGGGATCAGATTGTAAGAACTTGCCCAACAAAGAGTAGTTACGAAATTGTAGGTCCAACAACCTTATACAGGAGCCGTAACAACCTTATCTAGGAACAGTCACAAACTTATCTAGGAATAATAACAACCCCAGGTTTTTCCCAGGTCAAAGTAGAAATGGCAGATTCCTTGTACACATTCACCAGCTAGAAATCGGAAACTACTTGATCATTTTGATTAGGAAACCAAAGAAAGAGAAAATCCCTGTTTTCAATTCGGAAACCATACTGATAATTCAAGAACTATGACAACATTCTATACCAGCAAGAACAGTTGAAGAAAAGAACTCACCTCTAGGGGGGAAAAGAAAAGTTGACAATGGAAGTTATGGTCTTGACTGGAAACTTTTCCTGAAGAAACTCAACTGCAGACGCAATTGTTGAAGGACATGAACGTGAACAGGCAACGATGCTTACAGTCTAACAAAATCGTTGATCAAACTATAATCTGTCATGAATGTAATCTCATCCTGAAACTGCACGAAATCTGTCAGCTGAAGAAAACCAATGAAAAGTCAACTTAAACCAGCAAATCTAAAACAAAAGCCGCCCATGGAAAGACCATAAATATAATACAATAGTATCGTTGAAAATTTATGAGCAATCCATATCAAAACAGCCAACCGAAAGAGCCATGGAACAAATCGTTAATTCCGATACTAGATATTTAACCGATACATGATTAAATATTTCAACTTCAAAACAACTGGAATAAGAATTTTCTTACGAGAAAGAAAAAGAAAGCAGAACACAAAACCAAAAAGAAACAAAAACTGACAAAAGAACACGCAGAACTGACCAGAAACGGGGGCAGCGGAAAGAATTGAGAGAACCCAGAAGAAGAAACGAAGAGTTCTTTCTTTGCATTAAATGGTATAAATGACAAGTGGCTTTTGGAATATATAAATACCGAAGTCAACGGATACGAGGTAACAAACGAACGAACGAGAAAAGCTGTTACGTATTGTAAAATGAAGGAACTGAAACAATCAATAATAATGTAACATAAAATATAGCAAGCCAAAAGTCCAAGTGTAGTGCGGAGGTGTTGTTTGAAGAACTCTCCGTTGAGAGAAAACGTAGGATATAATGGAGGGACCAAGATTGTGAAAGAAAGTAAGACCGACCCTGAAAGTGATGGGAAAAGATAATTAAACTGAGATGGCGAGGACATGGAGAAGAGTTATGGCGGTTTGGACCCAGTCCAGCTCTTCAGGAGATAGCGTTTCCAAAGGGGAAAGAGAGAGCTCAACCATGTGAGTGTATCCACGTTTTTTGCCCACAAAAGCTATTCTAACGCTGGCCTTTCACGTTGCTGTCCATGCACACCTATGATGTGTGGAACTTGTGATCAAAAGCTTACATTTTGTTTAACATTCTTCTCCACAAGCAACATCTTCCATGGACATGGACATTGTGTCAAACCTTTTAAATGTTCTCTTTCCCCATCGAAAGTAAGATTGGTGTGTACATGTTTTTATTCATGAAACTAATAACTTGCACGTATTATTTATTTTCCCCTTCTTTAATCATAAATTGCATATGAACTTATTATATAACTAATGAACAAACGAGAAAATATTTTCAAAAATATATATTTATTGTTTATATTAATAATTAAGCGATGAAATTAAAATATGTTTATTATTTATAATATTAATAACCACTTAAATCCATCAATTACTTTTTATATAATAAAATTTTTCTTAATTTTTTTTATTTTTCATTATCATATAACATGATTTTAAGGAGGTGGAAGAAAAATAGTGAGAAAGAGTAGACTTAGGAGTAATCCTTCTTTATAGTTTAGCTTAGGTTAGGTAAATGTATCAATCACCCAATTTAATGAATTAAGTAGATTGATGTATTGGGTTACTTCCTGCTTTGGTTGTGTTATTTTGATTATGTGAGGTTATAATAACATAGATCAAAGAGTATTTTAAGAAATATAATGTAATATTATTGAAACTTTACTTCATGTTTTTTTTCATTAAAAAATTTAAAGCCAACTCAAAGGTATATAAAATCATACAAAAGCAAGTTGTGAGATCTGAAGTTATTCTTCTTAATTCACTAAATAGCTTTGCCATTAAGAAACTAAGAGTAGCATGCTATGCTATACTTTGTGAGATCTTAAGTTACAAAGGTTACGAAATAATATACTCTTAAAGATATAGTTAATCGAGAGTATAAATACATTAATTCATTAACAAGTTCGGCTAACCTAGAGCTTTTTAGGTACATAATCTTGTTTAATAATCAAAGCAAGTCTCATTTTTATAATATCGTAAAGTATGTGAATACAAGAGATGGCATTTGGTCCAAACCCGACTTTCTCCACGTCAACCTGAGGTTAGTAGGTCAGGTCTAAGTTGATCGGGCTAGGGTTGAGTTTGGGCTCTAATTCGAGCTGCCCAGACTTGACCAAATTAGACCTGAGGGTTGACAGATATAAACAAAATGATGTTATTTTGAAAAAAACGACACCAAATGCGACCCAGGCCAGGGTTACCTTAAAATTGTTGTCTCAAACTCGGACCCTAATAGCAAAAGTTAGGTCAGGCTTTGATCTGGACGGGCCTGAGCTCAGTCTGACTCGTTGTTGACTTTTTGATAAGTAATGCTCTCTCTTGTTTAACATAGAAGTCATTTTAGAGGGATTTTAATTATTTAAAATAAGTGTCGTTCGTGTCTTTTCACGCATGATTATAATTTTACTTCCAAAATTACCCTTTAATTTCTCTCACATCCTAATTATACAGATTATATTTTCAACATGCAATTAATAAGGGTAGATCAAACATTTTATTAATTTTCTTAATAAGTGTGCATCCCTCTAAAACGACTTTTATTTTGAATAGGATGGAGTATTAAACTTATCAAGTGGCTGGTGATGTATCAGCCACAAAATCTATGCAACTAACCAAGTAAAAGCCTCGTTTTAAGGTGAGAAATTCTTGATCAACTTCTTTTTGGCAACTGAATTAATTAAGATTTAAATCTTTTCACGGTATGGTTTGACTTAATAAGAAGGTAAATTTGGCTTTATGTTTACTAAATGAATGTACCTAGTAATTGTAGACCTAGGATCATCTATATTGTACGCATATTTAATGACTTATTAGCTTCTTCTTTTTTTATTTGTTCATATTAAAGGAATGAAAGTCTATTCTTATAATCTAGGACATGTAGGATTTATATAACATAAAACTAAAATACTATCATTATTAAATTATTTATAATACATCTTGAATTAAGTTTAATAAATAAAAAAGAGTTGAACGTTCTATAACTACAACTCAAAATCATTAAATATTGATTGCACTTAATAATTCATAGATTATATAAATTAAATCATGTTAATTTCTTTAACAATTTTAATTTATATTTATACACAAAACCTTATCTCTTAAATGATTCAAGAGAGTAGTATTTAATAATACACCACTAATTATATGCAATAATTAAAATTTCAATCAATTCGACTGATTTAATTATAAAAATCTTAAATCTATCT
>JANZLH020000035.1:1214061-1229880 GCA_026770325.2 Erythroxylum fimbriatum | reverse complement strand
GTCTCACAGGTCAAAGCATAACAATTGGAATTCCCCGACTAAAACTAACTTAGCTACTCATAATGAAATTAAACAAAGCAGAAATCTTAAATAACATAGTCTAGAATAACAAAGGAAAAGAAATAAAAACTAATAAAGAAGAAATCTGGAATTGTCTACGACCCTCCTCCCTGCTGCGCCGACTGCGTTGGTATCGTCCCTCTTGCTGTTCTCTAAAAAAAATCAGAATAAGAAGTAGTCCCCCTTCTGCGTTTATGCTGTCCCTTTATATTGCCTAGGGTTTTGTTCCACTTTTAAAGTTGCTGTGGGCCCCCCTCTTAATGGCCTAGCTGTTGCTTGCTTTGTAGCCCATTTAATTTACTCCTCTCTACTTTGTGTTGCGCCAGCTACCTAATGTCTCCTAGTGTGCGTTGATTTTTCCATGTTGTCCACGTGTTGCTGGCTCTTGATTCTGCTGCCTTCTACTGATCCGCGTCCAGCCCTTTGGCTTGCTCTCTAATGTGATTAATTGACAAACGCCTCCCACTGTTGCGTTAAAAACGTTGGCTCTTGTGCTTGTCCTCTCTTTTGCGTGTTTTGTGTGTTCATTGGTCCACCTGTGCATCTATTACGTGAGTTGCTGGCTCCTTCATTTAATTGCTTCTCATTTTGCTTCTCCACGTGCTGCTTCTTCACTTGATTTTAATTTCGCTGTTGGACACTCTTTGAATTATTCCTCTGCGCCTGCTCTAGCTGTTTGCGTCACATGTTTGTTGTTGATTTCTCCTCTTAATTTCCCAAAATTTGTAAAAGTTATAATTTCCTAAAAAAATATTAAATCAAATTAAGTCCTAATAATTGAATCAATCAAGAGGATTAAAAGGGGATAATTAAAACATAAATATTGGACAAATATGCACTTATCACTTTTAATTTTTCGTGCTTGTCCTTCCTCTAATACGACAGCCCACCTTACTAGCCTTTAATGAATTCAAAAAGACCATTATGCCCTTCCATATATGCCTTATAACTTAAAACCTTAAGTGTTCTTTCAATTTTGCCCTTCCTTTTTGCCTTAAAAACTGACATCTTGACTTCTTATTTTGATTCGGTAAATGAAACAATTTGACAAAATTTCCTTCTAGAGAAATATTCCTCTATGTCTTATCTTTCTAATGACACCAAAAACACTCAATTTGGATACGAAATGAAGAAGTTATGGCCAAAACACTTTCAGTCCATTACAAAACTGAGACTAAACATGACACCTAACTTCACTCCAGAAATTGAAGACTAAATTGAAATTCGATTCCTTCAGAACATTTGTCGCCCCATGTCTCTATTTTATTTTACAACAAGAATCAGCTCAATCGGAGCTCTACAATTCGAGATATTACCAAAATACTGAACCATGTTGAGAAAATTATTCCACTCATAACCTTTTATCCAATTCTCTCACTTTGATTCAGTCAATATTTTTCAAATCAATTCCAAAAATCATAAATTTGGTATGGAGAGATAGAAGGATGTCTTAGGAATCCAACACTTCAAAAATCGGATCAATTGGATGTCGGACGGAAAAGTTATAAGCAAAAATAGTAAGAGAGGGTCAGCTAAGCCGACGAGCCGAGTCGCATACGCGACGGCTTGCTACCCGGCTCGTGGCTCGTGTCCGGCATAAAAAAATCGTGAAAACGTCTCTTAAATGAGCCGGTCGCGATCGCGAGGCATCTGGCTCCGATTTTTCTTTTTTTAACAAAACCACTGAACTTTAAAAATTCACAACTTTTCACTCAAAACTCCAAAAATTGCAAATTTTGTATCATTGGAAAGATAAAAACAAGCTCTACATTTTCCATGAAGGACATAGAAACCAATTCGACCTCTAAAGGGACCAAAAATCCACTCAAAGTTTCTTCCCAAAAAAATGTCATCCTAAAACAGCAACACAACTTCCAAAAATCATAACTTCCTATTTCAATGTCCAAAAATTCGATACTTTATATCAATGGAAAGACAAAATCACAATCTATAACTTACATGAAGAACTTAAAAGCAATTTCAACTTCTAACTAGGTCAAAGTTTCAATCAAAGTTTCTACCATGCTAAAAATCACCTAAACAAAATATAAACTTAAAAAATTTATATCTTTCAACTCCCACATCTAAAAATTGCATACTTTATAGCATTGGAAAGATTGAAAGACAAGCTACAACTTTGATGTAGACCATTTACTCCAATTCAGACCACATCAGTATAGAAATTGGCCTCAAAGCACAGTACACACAAACTTACCCTTAATAGCATTCTTCAAAAACAAAGCAAAATATCCTTAACTTCGAAAAATCATAACTTTCAATCCCGATATCGAAAAATGTCATACATCATGGCGATAGAAAGCTCTCAACAGAAGCTACAAGTTTCATGTAGATCATTTTATCAAATTCTAACTAAATCAAACCAGAAAAAATTCACAAACATTTCAACTCAAAAAGTCGACTCTACTACTATTCATCCAAAAAAGTCAAACTTTCTTAATTCTTCAAATTCTTACACTTTCCTTATTCATTTCGTACTTTTCAACTCCATTCAAATCAAATTAATCACTATAATTGTCATGGTATCCTTGCACAAACAAATTTATTCAAAAATTTCCAAGTCAACAAAAACTAAAATCCATTTCTTTTCACATCAATTTCATTTTACTCTACAACACCCACAACACATACATACTCAAAAACACCCATTTAATTTCTTTTAATATTTCTAAATTTCACTAAAAGATCGGGGTTCAACATATCCTGTAGCATGATTTTCTGTTTGTTGTGTGCATGGTCCTCAATTGCTGCGTGATGTTCTTGTTTTCTTCTTTTGTGGGTCTATCACGTGGTCCCTCTTGGAGTTGTCCATTTGTATGATTTTTTTGTGCTCTCATGCTTGTTCAAGCCTCCACCCTAGCCCAACCTCTTGTGATGTTAGATGTAGCTTGGTGGCTGTGTTTTTGTACCTTGGTGGCTATGTTTTTGGCGTGGTCCTTCTTGTTTGCTGCGTGCTTGGATGTCTTGGATTGCCCTTAATGTTGCATTTTCTCCTTTTGTTTTGCCTTGGATTGTTGTGGTCTTTACAAACTAAAATTAAGTGCATTTCCTACAAATTAAATAGGACTTACTATAAATGCAGATTAAGGTAAACTAAACAATTTAGTAAGTAAAATATGTATAAAACCCAACAATTAATCCAGAAATTAAGGAAAAAATGTCATTCATTCTAATGATAAAAATGCCTTCAACAATATCGGTGGTGTCAAACTGTAGCAATTGAACTGTAACCATATGGGCATGCCTATCTATCAACAACCAAGACAATAGAGTAAGCATTATAACATTTCATTTAACCATTTGCAAATTTCACAATTTATAGATTAAGAAATCATTTGATATACATTTAAAATCATAAAATTTGTATTTGCATTCATACAAGCAAGTCATGGCTTACCACTATTAGAAGGCTATCAAAATCACACTTGTATAATCATACTATACACATATGAGTAATTAATATGCATACAAATCATTTATGTACATGCAAATTTTCTTTGGAATGCATTATGCTCAATCTTACATTCCAACGTTTAGTCTCCCAATTCACACATGGTAAGTCCAATTTTATATATTTTGGGTGTTTAAAAATTTTCATACATATTCATAAAGGTTTGGATAAGATGCGGTAAAAATCGGAAATAAAAACAATGCCATGGTCGTGAAAGACACTTTCTCTAATCACACCGATATTTGTTCCTTAATATTCATATAGAAAATGTCAGAACTGGGTTTCTAGTTCTTCTAGACATTTGTCACTCTGTGTCTGTTGTTTCTATAGCACTAACACTCAGGTCATTTGGACTCCTAACTCATGAGATATAAACCAAATATCAGAAGTTGCTCTAAAACAGGGGCAGCATCAGGTCGCCATTTTTTTAATCTAAATTTCCAATGTCATAAAGCCAGAACAAAGTCAGATTCCCTTCTAGAGACGTTTAGCTCTCTGTTTTAGGTTTCATATTCAACTAAAATCACAAAATTTGGAGGTCTTTAGGTTGAGTTATAACTTAAACAATGAGATTGACTCAAACAAACCCTAAACAGAATTTCACTACAAGATACTCTCTTGTCATATACAACCAAGTTCGTGCAAAGTAACACCAATAATCATCCCAGCAGCCATTCCATATCCAAATGAATCTTTATAACCCTTCAAACATACAAAAAAAGAGGAATTAAACTAAGTGTAACACAAAAAGAGGATTTAAACTAAGTGTAGTCCCAAACCTTAAAATTGGCCAAATATTTCTTCTAATGTCTTTCCTTTCCTTCCTCTTTGGCTTTGCTTGACTCACTAACTAGAAACACCACAAATACACATCTCAATCGCACTTTCAACCTTATAATTTCAGTTCTTCATAAGCAAAGCAAGAAAGATGAAGATGAGAGGACAAACCATAAACTTTTACCTTAATTTTCACCTAGGATTAGCTTGATTCATTATGTAAAAATGGTGTGATTAAGGTGATGGAATGGAAAGGAGATGAAAAGAGAGAATTTTTCCCTACATACATGTCCCTCTCCCCTCTCTTCTATTCCCCTCATGAATTTTCTAGTGCTAGACACATGTTTAAATCCCATTAGACTATATGTTACAATCCTATTAGACCATGTGTTACAATCATATTGGACCATGTGTTACAATGCTATTGGACACACATATATATACTTTAATCCTATTGGTCCATGATTTAACTTTAGAATAATTGCACATTGGTCCTTCTTCTTTCTTTAGTTCCCACATTGTCCTAAATCAATTAATTTCATTCCCCTATGTCTTAAGTTTCTAATGGCATAAATTTCATACAATTTTGTTAATTACTATGGGAGTTATACCCAAAACACTACAGGCTATTCAAAAACAAGGACAATAACTAAAACTCAACTTCAAAACAGAATTAAAAAATCTTAGAGGCAGAATCAAATTTCAAGTCCTTCATAAAAGTTTTATATCTATGTCTTTAATTTAATCTCTAATTTGAATTATTCAAAGGTCTATAGGCCAAGATATGGCCAAATTACAGAAGTCTATTCAGTGGAATCTATCCATCCAACTAGGTACACATCCCAAATCAACTAACTGTGGTCTTATCATGCAAAAGCAATACAAAAACACATCCAATTTAACTAACAACATCCTATTTGCTTATGGAACACTTATTTTATCAATTCCCCTCACATTATGCTCATAAATCTAAGCAAACATATCAAAAATTCCTATACATATTTGACGTCTAAGTATGTATATCCAGGCTGAAACGAACAAATTACCCTTTTACCCTTGTCTTTTACTTTCAGTAACATTATGTCTCTTACTATACTTAGTCGAACTTAATTCGTTATGTTTACTTCTTAATACACCCAAACATGTTACAATACATCTAGGGTATATCTTAGGGCCTTATAGGTTTTGCTTGTTTCTATCTAATTCAATCCCTCTATTATGGACTAAGAAACCCAGGAAATGCCTAACTTTTACTCAAAAATCACACTTTATGGAATTTAACTGCAATTTATAAGTTATCATCCTATGAAAGGCTTATTTAAATTATATATATATTTCATACTTCTTCTTTTTTATTTAACAACAATATCATCTACATAAATGTTCGATGTAAACCTTACTAAATCATGAAAGATAGAATTTATAGCCCTATAATTAGTGGCTCCTGCATTAATTCTTTAAGTCAAAAGGCATTATGACCCATTCAAATGTCCCTATTGATATAAGAAATTTGAAAGTTATTTTGGAAATATCACCTTTGGCAATAAATTTCTTATTATAAATAGAAAAATAATCCGTAAAAGCGAATAAGGAATATCCAATAGTTACATCAATTAAAGAATTTGTAATTGGAATCATGTACATACTTTTGGGAGTGGCTACTTTCAGATCCATAAAGTCAACACAAACTTTTAACTCACCATTCTTCTTTACTATAAGTATAACATTAGCTAGCCACTTAGTATATCTGATTGGTCTAATGAAACAAACCTTATACAAAATTTCAACCTTTTCTTCAATCTTTAACTTAAATTCTTTAGACCATTTCCTAGGAGGTTAGTGGTAAGGGAAAATTTTCATTTTTATAGGAAATTTGTGTTCCACCAATCTTCCACCAATCTTCTGCTCAACCCTGGCATCTCGGTATAGTCCTAGGCAAAACAATCTTTGAATTCTTTTAGGAGCTTGACTAACTCTATCCATATTTTTGGATTAAGATTCTTTCTCATAAACACCCCATAGAGTTCTCCTAAATCAATCAAATTTTCTTCCACTGGTGGTTATTAATTTTGGCTCTTGAATTTGTCAATCTTTCTTCTCTTTTGAGTGGATCTAATCTCTCCCCAGTAAAATTGGATAACTGAAATGTGTATCAATCATGAAGAAAGTAGTTAACAAAGACTTCCCCCTTATTATGATATTCACAGAGAGAATTCCATATCCTTTAGTAGTCTCCAACAACATATTACTTTAGTTGGGATTAAGTCTCCACTATGTTTGCCCAAAAATTCTATTATTTTGGTTGGCATAATATTTACTACCGAGCTATTATCATCGAAAATTGTTCAAGTTGGTTTACCATTAATGTGGGATTTGAAGTGTAAAGGTCTTATACGTTGAGTCATGGTATTAGCTATCTTTTCTAGCACCATTTTCTCTATAATTCTTAGTCCCATATCCAATATAAATACTTTAAATTCTCTTTTTTCAGGCAAAGATTCCACCTTTTTCTAAGGAGTTTTGTTAAAAGAGGCAGGGAACTTTACAAAAGAAACAACATTTGAAAACTGAATGGGAATTTCTTTTACTATGACAAATTCATCAGAATCTTTATTTTGACTTTCAGACTTAGCTGACTTCCTATGAAATCAAGGGTTGCATTTTTCTTTTGCCTCATTTCACACTTTATTGGCAATTCCACACGTTCTCTTATTATTTGGGTCTAAATTACTTTCCTCAAAAGGAGCAGGTCTTGTGAAGGTTGACTTCCTTGGGGTTGGTTTCTACAATAGTAATATTTTGCTTCTTTCGAACTTGATGACAACTTTCTTCCATTAAAGTCTTCTCTTTTGAGTTTTAGTTAATGTTATCAAAATTTTGGGATGCCTCACTTGTTGCCATTGATGAGATGGTGGCACCCGAGGTGGTACTACAAATTGAGGCTATCTATGCTGAAAACTTGGAATTCAAAGATCAGATATTTGCCTGAAGATTGAATGAACTCTATTTTGTGATTTTGTCCTATGATCTCTATTTTCTGCTGGATTCTGGGAATCTGCTAATTCTCATTCTTAACATTAGCATTTAAACTATAATTTAGAATAAAAACACCATTACCTAAATTCATAACTGACGCCAATCAATCTTCCACAATCTTCAACTTCCTTTTGACATCCAATAAAAGACGTAGAACGAACTCAGTAGCATTATAGTTGTAACTTGTGGTAATGGTTCTTCATCTATAAACATAGTCTGATGAGCTTCAGTAAATAACAAAATTTCCTTGTTAATACATTCTTGAATTATATTCTTGAATCATCAACATTGAATTCATTGGATGTGTCTCTGTGTGTGTGTGTGTGTGTGTACTTTTGGAATCTTTGGATTAACACAACTTGAAAGATGTTTGTGTGCTAAAGCGTGATCCTATCTAAAAACCATGAAGTGAAGACAAGACTCTGTGTATGGAAAACTCAGACTAAGACTACATAACAAAATTGTATTAGTGCACATAAGCTAAGACTACATATGCTAGGAGATCTTTCAATTTTATTAGGATATACAAAATAAATTGAAATGCGGGAGTAATGCCTCTGCAGTACAATACAAGATAATTTTGTAAAATTTATCGAGAAAAACATATACATAAACTGACGTAACCCTATATTATATATATTGATAAAGACAAGTGCTCTGAGAATATAGGCACATTATCAAACCCAGTAAGTCCTTGTGTTCATGTTCTCTTTTTTACATATTATTCTTACTACAAATATCATAACAGCAGTTCATTCCAAACTATGTACTCATCGATTACATATAGACAGGTAAAAACATTCTTCAAATGGTAAGTTCATTGAAAGGTATGAATGGAAAGATCAAATCGGATGTATTTTCTGAAAAAAGAAATGACAAAAGAAAGTGGAGTCGAAGTATTATCTGAATTTTTTCTATGGAAATGTTTGTACATAAATATGTTTGTCCATGATCATGTATAAAGTGATAATCCACTATTTCTCGTTTCTGAATTACTGGATGAGAATGTTCAGAAAAGACACTCTAGCTTTGATCATCCGCCTAAAGAGGCCTTCAATGCTTTCCTCAAGATCTTGGAGGCAGGATTCCATGTTTTTCAATTGGTTTTTTGCATCTTCAACTTGGAAGTTGTCAGATTTGCTCGCTTTGGAGCTGATAAGAGATTCTAACGCAGCATCCGCCAGCGCAAATTCATTATCTTCCTCGAGAGAAGCTACTCTTTTATGACGCATCAGCCTGATCAACAACCAGCTGCTTGCTCTAGATTGTGGCTTTGATACAGAAATGAAGGACAGCAAAAATTCCAACACGACAAGAGCGGTTTCTTCAACATCCCTTAACATACTAATTATGTTGGCAATCTCGGAAACTTCTTCAACCGAAGTGAAGGTGCAGTTGCTGACCATGACCTTCAAATTCTTCAAAGTCTTATGGATTGCCTTCTTCACCAATTTCCTATCACTGATGTATTGCCTGATCTCCGAGTCTAGTCCTCCCTGTCTTCTACGAATAACTGATTGAAGTTCAGTAATGGACTCTTTCGTTTGTGACAGTGCATCCTTCGCAGTGTTGCACACATCCAAAATCCTTAGAGATCCATCTAAAAACCCATCAATATATTTCTTATATCGTTCCTGCACCAAGACTTTCTTGGTAGCAGGCAATAGTAGCAGGTCAGCAACAGAATCGTACAAATCTTGTAAGCCACTTAGTTTCTGGCCTATTGACGTTAATGTGGAAGTTGCCTGTGAATCCTTTATTCTGCACACATGCTCATCAAGTTGTGAAATGACAGGATGTGGCCGAGAAGGCAAGCTGTTGGAGCGAGCATGGAGATGAATCTTGGGGACAGCCATTTTTCTTTGTTAGAGAACAGAGAGAAGTGATTGAACTTTTCAATTTTGTTGCTGTGAATTGCTTGCTTCATAGGCCTATAGGCATCATATATATGAGGGTGAAGGAGACAAGTAGAATCTCATCCTCATCACGTACTAACAAGTGATAGCATGTTTCCCGATTAGATTAATAGACAATGTCAGCAATGTTTGTGCCATGTCCCACGTCCACCAGTTTCTCCAAATCACTAAAGGTTCTACAATATTTTTGTATCATTTTGCAACATGTAGGTGGTGTTGATCCTAGTTCTTTTGTGTCACAACAATTGTGCGAACGTGCAAGTTTATGTATACTATGCTATCACCATGAATCTTCTCAAGGAGACAACAAGCATCTTATCTCCTTGAAATAATGCATTCTCAATGATGTATCTGCCGTGTCTCTTCCCTACCAGCTATCCAACTCACCCTCAAAGTTATATACACTATCTTACATCATCATTTCCGCTGCACCAGTGTCTTCAACCAATAATCTAGTGCTTGTTAAGCCAATTATAAAATATAAGTTTCCATTTTATTAACGTAAAATGTTGAATAATAAGAAAACAAGATCCGCATACATTGCTTCACCGCGTCTGGTCTAATGCGAAAATGTAGTGCGTGTAACAGAAATTTCAATTGTTAACAGCATGAAAAGGTACCACGTGAATAACAGCGAAAACTAAAATCCTTTATCAACTCGATCTGCTAAAAGAGCACAAAACTAAGATCTGCAATAACAAGTCCAAGGAATTGCTTATATTGAGCATATAGCTGAAAAAAGTTGTCTAGTTATCTCAAGTTTCAAAATTCTCTAGTAATTGAACAACCCCCGGTTTGGAACTTACACAAGCTGAATTATCGTGGTACCAGCTGAGGCTTCGAACCTTTAAAAGAATTGTCGTTTTCTGGACAAAGTAATCTAAGACTAAGTGAAAGTCTTGAGGCTAGATGGATCCTGAGATTCTGCAGAATGTAATGATCCCTCGCTTTCATCTTTGCAGAGCGACAACTGTACTAATTGTACCCCAAGTTATACCAACATTGTATCTCAATTGTCACTCTCCTTTTCTTCAATTGCCAAAAAAAACTCTTGTAATTATATAAAAAGTTTATTAACAATTTCTTTTTGCAACATTCTGAGCAAACTGGACCTGGAGTAAACCAATATGTTTTGCTTCAAATTGCATTAGACATATACAATTGAAGAATGGACAAGTTAATCACCATTAATAAGTTATTTTTTATATGAAATTGACTTATGTTGATATGAACTATATTCATCAATGTTGCATTTATTAAACAGATGATTTAAAATGTGCACATTTAATGTATGTTAAATGTGCAGATCTATCGATTTTATTTTTCAGGTGAATTGTTAATTGGAAATCAACTAATTAGCTAGCAAAAAGAAAGTTATCAAAGAATGAAATGAGCCTTAATTTGAGCAAAATTAATTTGGTATTGAGTAAGTTCTATACATCACTATATTCGTTACTCACAAGCACAGCCTTGCACATATTTAGGCTATTAAATGACAATGTTGAGAAACCAAGCTCTAGTTTTGATTGTATGCCTGCAGAACTAATCACTGCCTTCTTCAAGATCTTGAATAACAATTTGGAGATTGTTTCCTTTCATTTGGATATTTTCTACATCCATGCTATTGTTAGGTTTGCTTTTCTTGCAGTCAATAACTAACTCCAATGCAGCATATGCCACAATAAATTGGCTTTTTTTGGGGCTTCCCTCTGAAAATGTTAAACAACAAGGATTCAAACATAGTTGAATAAACACTTATCATGTCTCTTAACATGTTAAATATGGAAACAGTTTCAGTATCTTTATGAGTGGAAAAAGAGTTATGGTTACCCTTCAAAGTTTTAGGGCTCTTAGACTGTCTTCTTCACCATTATACTAAAATCTTTGTATATCCCAATCTGACTATCTAGACCACCTTGTCTTCTCCGAATATCTATATGAAGGTGTTGAATTTTGATGTTCTTTTAAAAACGAAGAATTTATCCATTTCAATATGTCCAATCCTTTTGTTTAAAACTCCGTAGTGTGAAATCTGAGAATTCTGGACTGAGGAATAATATTTATTTCACACACTATTTTGAGTACATCAGATTGCTATATATAGAATTATAAAATACAAGATAAGTACAAGTGATAAGAATAAGAGCTAAAGATAAATAATAGGAAACAACAACATAATAGAGAAGAATATTGTTGAGATGAGTTGTCTTGGGCAGCCTGAAGTGTTGAAATTAGTGGAGGAGTTAGCAATGACAATGAAGATTAGGAAGAAAAGAAAGTTGAAGGGAAAGATGAAGTAGTTCAAATGCAAGTGGAAATTGAAGATGATGATCCTAAGTATAATTCAACAAAGTATGGATCAAAATAATGAAGATATAAGTCAGATGGATGAAGCACAAGGCAAAGAAGAATGGAAAATGAAAGAAGTAGATGATCGGATGCACAACAAAGGTTGAGAATTAAATTCAGTTACTTGGCAGTTACTTGAAGGAAGAAGTAACCAAAAAGGAAGTAACCAGAAGTGCAGAGGTAAAAAAACCAGCAGAAGGTTGAAGAAAATTTCAAGAAGTTTAATTAGCAAAATCAAATTTAGTGCTAATCAAAAGCATGAAGCTGAAGCTTTTTAATCCGCAACTAACAATCAGATTTGCATATCAGTTTTTGCTGCTAGAGAATCAAGTTACTGTAAAAGAAGTATTATTGTTCATGCTGTTGAACTTTAAGCTTTTTGCAGACAGTAGCGAAGCTACAGCTATTGGAGTCCCACCCTCAAATTTTTTTTATTAAAGAATATATATATACATATAGAGTTTGCCCACCTAAAAGAATGTCGTTGCCCATGATGGATTGGATAAAAAAAATTTTGCCCCCCCTGAAATAAATTCCTGGCTTCGCCACTGTTTGCAGATGTTGGTTTGAGTTAGGCTAAAGACAGATGGAGTTACTTTTGTGTCTTGTCAAATTTGGAAAAGTCAGTACTAATTAGTCATTACTCATCAGGTTATGCTTTTGTTCTCTAGTTTCTAGTTGTAGCAGAAAGTTGTAGAGCTAATATAAAGCTCATCATCTTCTTCATTTTAGAATAGAGTGAAAACCAGAAAACTCTCAATACAAGTTTATTATTCAAGTTTTATGTTCATGTTCATGTTATCTTTTCATTTTGTTCTGATTACCAGTAGCAAGTTCAGAAGTTGAGTTGTAGTAGTAGTGATTGAAAATTCTGTTTTGTTGTTGAAAAACCTGAATCAAGTTGAGTGTTGGATTTGAGTACGAAAATTTCCAGTAATACACAAGTTTCCAGCTTTTCAATTTCAGTCTTCATTTCATCCCATTTGTTCTGTCCATTTTCATATGTTATCCGAGTAGTAGTTGGCTTTACAGAAGTTGAGCATTTTAAGGTAGAATAGCTGAAGCAAAACAAAACTCAAAAGATTGCAAATCTGCAGTAGTTTCTTTAATTCCCATTGAGAGCTGAATCTTCACAGATACACCATACATACATAAATCCTTGTGAGGAATCAGAGTTCCAATTTTCATACATTATACATTCAGCAGATTACAAAGTTAAGAACAGAGGAGGAGTTTAAGAAGTGCAGTGCAGCAGATTCCCTTGCGTGAATAGTGCGTGTGCACAGTGCGCAAGGTGTTTGACTGAAGGTTTCAACCAACTTTGTTCCTCAACAGGTTGTTAGCTGAAGGAGCCTTCTTCGAACCATCAAGGGAGCATCTTCAAGAGTGGTATTGGAGCGCATCTTCAAGAGTATCAGACCTGTTTCCTGGAGTACACGACCCTGATTAAGGCCCATGAAGCCATGGGCAGAGAGATCGAAGCAAACTGCAATGGGAACTCTAACTTCTTCGATCGGCTGCTGTAATAGCAAACGGTGCCATCAGTCCATCTGTTGTGAACAATTATCGCAGAAGAAGAAATAATGTATCAACAACAGTAGAGAAGAAGTTAACAGAGGAATTCTGGAAATTTGTATTGCTTGGTAAGGGAAATACAAGTATAAGAATTGTATCGGTAACGATTCAGAAGGGAGATGAGAAACAGAGAGAACATAGGGATGAGAGAATATAAACTTTCATAACAAATTCAGCATAACCAATTGTTGTGCCTATCTCTCTTTTTATGCTCCAATTGTGTCTGCTTCCTTCATTGCAACGTGGCACTCTCCTTGGGCTGACTACATTGATAGGCTCAAACATGTTCATAACACCATCAGCGACGATACAGGTCACTGGCGGAACACTGGAAGACACTGTATCATTGAGTTTGGAGATGAGGCCATTGAATGTTGCCATGGGCAGAGAGATCTGAAGGAAAACCATCTGGAATGATTCAAATCGAAAATCTGGGAAGCCATTAAAAAGGACTTGAGATTTCCGGATTCAAATAAACGCCTATGATCATTCCCAAGATTCACAAATGTTATTTGGAAACCTTTGTGGTGAAGTAGCTTTGCTAGTTAACGAATATTTTTTATGTGGCTCTGAGTTGGAAGTGGAATGAAAACTGGATGAGGTTTAAGAGGCGTAGCTTCAGTTCTCTCCTCTTAAATTCGCCCTGTATATGTACCTTTTCTCTTACTATCTATATAGGTCTCCGCTATCATGGCAGTGGTACTGGTACGGCTTTCTATTTATAGCAATTAGCGGCACCTTTTGCTTGTTTTAGTATGGAAGGGAATATAGCTTCTATTTTCTTTTCAGGATGACGTCTAAATTCTAATTAATATGGGCACAGCATAGTCAAAATTAATTCCAGAAGGGCAATGATTTTAATTAAAGAGGATTAATATCCTTTTTTTAAAGAGATAATATATTTAACAGTATAAAATTTTAATTTATTATGAAATTTTTGAAAGTTTTGAATTTAGTAAATAATCTTTCACAATCAAATCGTTGTTTTTGTAGAAAAGACTAATAGATGAATATCTATATGATATATATAATACTTGGTAGACATATTATATTAGCAAAAATAATTTTTTGACTATTAAATTAATTTTTTTAAAAAATTGACTATAAATAATATTTCTAAATCTATTATTCTTTTATATAATAAAATTTTAAATGAAACAAAAATAGATACCATTATCTCTCAATCAAAATTTTGAAAATTTTAATGAATACAAGAATTAAAATAATAATAACCACTCAGTAAAAATCTCAATAAATACGAGGTCTAAGGAAGGTTAGTGTACACAATCTTACCTCTAATTAGTAAAGAGCTATTTTCGAATGACCTACAAGAAATATGAATAAACAAATAAATAAAAATTACTAAAATAGTAATAATCATAATACTACTACCAATAATAATAAGGATTAATTACAAAAAAATTTAAACTTTACTCAATTTTATAATTATAGTCCAAACTTAAAAAATGATAATTAAATACTCAAAATTTCATATTTCTATCCAATTCTAGCTCGACATTAATATCTCTATTAATATTGTTGACGTGATTTATCACATAAGACATAAATCCTAAATACATATACACTTCAGTCTTATAACTAATTAAGTTTCATTAAGTTGTTTAACTAAATTATGTGAGAAAACCCCAAATCAAACTCAATTCTCGCACAAATCGATTTGTGTGGAAACGGATTGCCAAATCATTAATTTTCCTTCCTACTTTTCGATGCTTATCCAGGATTGTAAAGCTCTTATTAATGAGCATCAGTTTATTTCTACTGCTTTTGTTAAGAGATCAGCAAATCAGGTTGCTCATAAGATAGCTAGGGCGGTTGATTATATGCCTGGTTTCGAATGGGAGTATGCCCTTCAAATTTTCTATATGACGTTTTATCTTTGGATATAAATAATATGCGTTGAACGCACATGACAACATTTAAAAAAAACTCAGTTCTCGCGGCAAACTTAGGTCTTGTAAAAAGGCGCCTAGGGCAACAAATTGAGATTTTATTCAAGTTGTTAAAAACTTAATTAGTTAGCAGGGACGGTTCGATTGCGTTATTGATAAGTTGTACGACGAAGATTGGAAGTGGTAGTTGGTTGAGTTCCAGTATCGAAACCTTCGAGCCGCCATCATTGACTCGCCGTCCGCCATTGAGCGCCTTCACAACCGAATATCGATGCTTCAGGTGGTTTCGAAGTTGAGGGTTGAATATGGGGACGATTCCTTTGGAATTCCCAAATAGATTGTGATTTACAACAAGGAAATAGCTCTGTCCTTCTACCACGAGGGGTTGAACAAGCTAAACCGATTGTATTACTGGAGTTTGTGAATCATAGTGGGGTTATTTTAAAGTGTATGTTGTGGGAGAATATGTGAAGAGCATTAAGAGGAAGTCGTTGCCTGATGTTCTTGAGGTGCGCTTATATATAAAAATATAAGATACCTTAATTATACAAAGATTCACTTAGGGTGTGTTTGTTTTCATTTTTTTTTCTATTTTTAGTTGTGGTTTTTATTAAAAATAAAACTTCAGGTTAAAACATGTTTGGCACTTCTTGTTGCGTTGCTGTGTTTTAAAAATTAAAAAAACTGCAACCGGATTACGAAAACCAAAAAAAGACGTTTCTCTAAT
>JANZLH020000035.1:1191012-1203561 GCA_026770325.2 Erythroxylum fimbriatum | reverse complement strand
TTAAAAATAATTTATTTTAAAAATTTTATATAATATATAATTATCATAAGTAATAAAAAATGACTATATTGTTGTTAACAGTATAGTCATTTTTTCCAATTTCCATAAAGGGAGATGATTCCAATTTCCAATCAAATACTCGCAGCCGTTTGGTCACTTTCCAAAAAAACAAAAAAATGGCGTATTGTTCGCCACGGGACCACGTCCAAGTACTCCAGATCTTCTGTCCAGTTTTATTCTGTCTTATTCTGTCTCATGAAATCTCAGCCATTTATTTTGCGGGTCTCACGTGGACCCCACATAAATAAATGACTGAGATTTATTGGACACAATAACACACCATAATATTGAACAGAGGATCTGAACTCACGTCCAAGTCCAACCCATGCTCTCGTTCAGCTGATAAGGTACGTTAGAAAAGGATTGCTGAGTTTGAGTAAAAATTTGAGGCGGAACTGCTGGAAAAGGATTGCTGACATTGAGTCAAAGTCTGACGTGGAACCATTTGGTTTTAATTTGTTTGCTTATTGATATTAATATAATTATATTTTATTGTTGATAATAATCAAATATTAAGTAAAAGTAACACATAAATCAAAATTTAAGATTTAATTAAATAATTATTTTTATTTTAATGACTTATAAAATATTTGTTAATATCTTTTAATTATTAAAAATGTTATTATTTAAAATTTATGAATTTTAAGATATTTAAATTTTAAATATATTTATTAAATAATTATCATTTTAAATTTATTTTATTTTCCAAAATAATTTTCTTTTAAAATTAACATAAATAAAAAATCAATTAAATAATAAAAATATTTTAGTCATAGCTCTTATTAGGAATTAACATTAGATAATTATAAATTATATATTAATTAATACTGAAATCAGATAAAGAGACAAAGAGAAACTAATTTTATGATTTTTATAAGTTAAATAAATTATAAAATATGAAAAAAAAGAAAATAAATAAAGAATAAAAACAAAAGAAAAAAGAAAAAAGTTCACGTATTGCACCAAGCTTAGATCGATATATCACGTTTCACCTTCCAATACTATGGTTACTGAAACAATACAACTCACCTGATTTATAAAGAAGTGATAGAATCGCAGCGAGCATTGAAGAATCCCATGAAGAAGAGTTCTCGTGGGTTCTTCAATCAGCTTTGAAACACACAGTTTCAAGAAGGTCATGACACTTGTGGTATTCTCTCTCATTGAACAAAGCAGCTGCTTCATTGAATCTGGCATTCTTTTCGTTATCATCATCATCATTATCAATTCTAAGATTATACCTCAACCAAATCTGGCCTTTAATTGAGCTAATCTCTGAGTCATTTCATCCCTCTCCCTCTTTGAAATTCTTTTGCTTGATTTTCTATTTTCTTTTGCTGACAAATTGACCTTACTGTTCTTCTCAACTCTGGATCAAAATATCTTTCTTGCCCTCTAGTGATTCGGGGCATACAATCCTTATACATACAAGCTGCACAAAAAAACAAAAATGCAAAAAGAAAAAGAAACAAATAAGTTACTTTAGGGATAAAAACAAAATCAACAAGTAAATTTCAAACTAGCTATAGAAGCAAACATTCAAACATTAATCCCCGACAACGGCGTCAAAAACTTGTTTGTGAACCGCAAGTACACAGTTGTCAAAGTGAGTAATAAATCGGTAAAAACCGAGTTGCATCTATAGGGATCATGAGAAAGTTCAAATCTATGTAGTGACCAGTGCTTGAAATAGAGTTTAATGAAAATTTGGGAAATTAATAAAAACAATGTAAAGAAATATTAAAAACTCAAAGAAATTTCTAAGCAACTACGTAATTCAATGCAACCAAAATAACTATGAATATGACAAATCTATGCAATAACTAATTAAGAAAAGAGTGCAATAATTGACTAATTAAAAAAAAAATTCACGTCAATGGAGAATGACTTTCTCTTAGGGATGATATTTTTGCCAACCTTAAAATTAAATTAGCTATCTTCCACAAATGAATAATCCTAAACTTGTATATGAATTTTAAGAGTAATTAATCCCCTTCTCCCAAAGGTGAATTAATCTATCTACTCTAGATATCACTTAGTAATCCCTTACTCAAGTTTTTCCTAGAGTTTCTTAAGTTCCAAACCTAACCTTCTATTTTTACCTCCTACGTTTTTTGGATCTCCCAACTTACAAGAAAATCCTAATTAAAATTCCTTCAATCTTCTAGCAAAAACTCCTTTTTCCTAAAGGTGAATTTATACCAAGCCAATTTTCAATAATCCAAAGTAAGAATAATTAAACCCAAGGAAAATCAACAAGCATTGAATATTGAGTCATGGATTCAGCAATGTTCAAAATTAAAGCATCAACAAAAATATCAAATTCCTAAGAGAAATTAAGGTTCTAGTCACAAATCATCACGTAAGCAATCCAAAAGTATAAACCCTAGACAATCTCATGAAGGAATCAAATATAAATAAACATTCCAACAAAATTTTGGAGGCTGCGTAGGTCTTTGTCCCCTCTTCGGTTGCACTTGGATGGATGGAGGTTGTGTGTTTTCTGCTTGTGGACTGCGTTGTGGTATGCTGGAAGTGACTGCTGCTTCATTGTTGGAGAGAAGCCCGCTGCGTTGTACTGGCGTGAAGGCAATGAAATGGAATGGAGGCTGCTGCGTTCTTTGTGCGTGGAGTGGAGGTATATGGAGGCTGTTGCAGTGGAGGCGTTGGTGAGTGGACTAGAGGGTTTTTCACTGAAAGTGGAGGCTGTTACGTTGAAGTGGGGGCTGCTACATGTGAGTGTAATGGAGTGGGGCGTTGTTGGAGAACAAGTGAATGAGGCCTGATATGTTCTTGGTGCAAGGAGTATGTTGGGAGTTGCTGCGTTATTGAATGGTGGAAGTGGATTGTATGCGTCTGTAAAGATATAGAGAGGTTACCTTGGTGTGTGCTGAATGTCATGCGTTAGTGGAGATTCTGCTGAAATGGAAGCAACGTTGTCTTACTTCTAATGGATGAAGGTTGTGTGTGTG
Organism: Erythroxylum fimbriatum; assembly: GCA_026770325.2. Lineage (NCBI taxonomy): Eukaryota > Viridiplantae > Streptophyta > Magnoliopsida > Malpighiales > Erythroxylaceae > Erythroxylum > Erythroxylum fimbriatum. The sequence continues at coordinate 1,200,529 of JANZLH020000035.1, read as the reverse complement.
GGTGGCGTAAAGGCTACTTCAATGGAGGTCGTGTGTTGGTGAGTGAGTGGAGGGCTGCGTTGTGAAGATGAGGGCTGCGTTAGTGTGGAGGCTGGCTATAACGTGAATCAAATGGAAGTTGCTTAGCTTTTTAGTGAAGAGTGGAGCTTGCGGTAGGCTGTTGGTGGAGAGGTGAGTGATGCGTGGTGGATGGTGAATGGATGAAGGTTGCAGCGTGTGAGTTTCTGATGAAGGCTAGAGCCTGTGGCAGTGAGTGCTTGGAGGGTTTTAACAAAGTGGGGCGGCGTTTTCTTGCATGAATGGAGGGAGCTGGTCAATAAAGACTGCGTTGTCTCTTGTGCTTGAATAAAGACTGCTGCATGTGTTGTGAGTGACATTTTTGTTGGAGTTGTGTGAATAAAGGTAGGCAGTGTGATTGGAGTCTTCAAAGCTACTGCATGTGTGGGTCGTAGGTGCTGCGTGCGTGAGTGTTATCTACGGGCGTGAGTCCAGTGGAGACGAGAAGTGGGCGCTTGAATAAAATGGTGGCTCTTCTTTTTGTTTCTGTCTCCCCCGTGTGACAACGCTGCACTAAGCAACGCTTTTATCTGCTGCTGTCTTCTTTTCTTCATAACAACTTCTACATCTAAATATAATAAAGAAACAATAATTTAGCAAATATCTAGCCTAAGGCACTACACAATTGACCCAAATTAACGCATCAAATAATTGCCTATTAGTATCTCTATCACCCAGGTTGCGATTTTTAGGTTTCAATGTAACCTTGGGCGGTTTTTGCAATAGAGGCCAAGAAACTTCTACAAATTTCGCGAGCTTCATTGAAGAAAGTGTTAAGGAAGATCGGGCAAGTTATGAAGAGGAGTTCGATGACTTGCTTCACTCCCTGTGAACATACTAGATTCGTCAAAGATTTACAAAGAAGAGCATCAATGGGAAGAGAGAGATAGGTTCACGCTGGCAGTAATGACTTTGGCAATGAAATTGATATAACCGTATGGGTGTATTAGTTTCGCAAATTCTTTAAATTACGACAACTGTTTCTAGCATAATCCATAAACCAGAAGAATTAAAATGCAACAAAATAAATAAACACCAATATTTATTAATGCAATTCGACACACTTTGTCTACGTTTGGCTTAAGACTTTCATCAAAAGACAACAATAGTTTTACACAAGACTTTAATAAGCTGATTCTACTTAACCCTTGAGACTACCACTCGTCCTCACTACCCGTGGAAGTGATTCAACCCAATAATACGACCGACTCGTGTTAACCTCAACAGATGATTTTTCTTAACAATCTTTTGAAACAAGAACATTGAACAAATCACTCAAGTGATTAACAAACAATTCAGCACTTAAGAAGACACTTGACAACAAGACGAGGAATAATTTCCTGCACAATCACAAAACCATGAGCACCTTAATAATCACGTAGGTATCATCACTAGAATTCCAGTTCACGCACACTATCCTTCAGCCCACAATATGACAATAATGCCTTTTAAACACGAAGGTTCAAGCACATAACAACATATCTCTAGTTGTGCCCCAATTTTCTAAACACTAAAAGCCATGTGATTTGCCCATTCACCAATGATAAAATGCACCAAGATCTAGATCAGTAACAACTCGATCACAAGCAAAGTGACTCACGTGTATATTTAGCAGAAACAAGATCACGCACGACACCCAGCAAGAACTTCACCAAGTCAACCACGATTCAAGTGCAAGAGCTGGTCATGCCTGCATAAACACACTTTCGGCTGCCTCCAATTTTCTTCACACTTGGCTACGTCACACATACACCTTCCTCAAAACAGTAAGAATCTTCATATCAAAGAGACAAAGACCATACACTTTTTGCTCTTTCATTCAACATAAATAATCATAAAAAAGAACCTCACCAAATCACCGACGTAATTGTTGCCAAGAGACACATACCCCATTACCCACACAAATAGGACAAAAACTAGAAAATTCACACCAACATCCACACAGAAAAGAATCTCAGATCACTCACATATCTACTTCAAAGAACAGAGTCATGTAGTAGTAAAATTTAAGACCTAGAAACCTTCACGCCACCTACACACACATCATCTTGTATTATCCATATCTAAAAAAGAAACGTGATTCACTGCAATCTTCATTCAAGAATCAAGATGGACTTCTATTTGTGCAACAATACTTATCCAAGAAGCCAATTCAAGTAAGACTTCTTGATTTATATTTTTAATCATTATCTAAATATCCAATAATAAAAAATGTCAAAATTAAAATAATAAGACATAGTGAATATCCTAACAGAAATTGATGATGGTTATGGCAGAGGGTTCTAGTAAGTCGTTTCTAATATTTTATAAGCCTGGGTAAAGTAAAAAGAAGGTCCAATAAATCCACAATATAAACTTTTAACATAGATATGAATATAGAACTTTTTATAACAAATATTTTGTATCAAGAATATGGTAATTTAATTAATAAGAAGTTCATAATTTATAATTAATCTTGAATTAAGTAATTTTTTTATAAAAATTTGATTTTTCTGGTCAAATAATTTCCTAATATAGAATTATGAATGAGAACAAAGTTCCCTAAGTTAAGCCATCAAAGTGAAATAAAGCTCCCTAACAATAATTCTGATTAAGTAATGTGATTGGATAATTAAAACCTAAAAAGAAAGCAAAAATAATCGATGTCTTCAAACGGAAATTAGAGAAAATATATTCAGTAAGTTGAAAATACAAAAAAAATCAGAAAATTTATATTTAAATTATCACTCTGAAGTTAAAACCATGAAAATATTTTGCTGTCAATTCCTGAATTGGGGTATCTTAGATTCATTCGCTAATGGAAATAAAAAGATAAAGAGTAAGAATTACAACCAAATGCTAAAAAAATGTATAAATAAATTAACATAAAAAGTTAACGTTAAACTTTCTTGAAAGAACAAAAAAGCTAATGTCATTGATTAGTTGATCCCTTGTACAGTTATGATCAATCAGTAGTATCTATCTCCTGTAGTTTGGCAATGCTTTGTGCAATTTCAAAGGACCTATTTTGTTTTTTTATAAAGCTTGACCCTAACAAGTGTCCTCCTTGCCCTTCCCAGGTTCACCTCATGAATATTTAACTAAAAAGATAGGAGCTTCGTTTTTGGTTTATGAAGGTATAGGTAAGACTAAAAGTAAGTGATCTGTAATAAGTAAGGAATATAATAAGGAAGCAACTTATATTAAAATATGGTTTCTAATTAAAAATATAAGAATAATATCATGTCACAATAGATCCCATATTTATATATTTTAAACAGTGGGTTCTAAACCTAAGAGGTGTGGTTAAGTGGCACGGACTCATCCATCCTTAACCAAAGGTCAGGGGTTCGATCGTTGACTTTGGGTATGGAGCAACCTTAAATCCTTGGGCCAGCTGTCCTACCCTGTGAGGTGTCTACAAACCAGCGAGGGGATTAGTCACTGGATCCGCCGGTGGATATCCTGGTCTAATACAACAAAAAAATAGTGGGTTCTAATAGCGAAGTGACAATGGGCTCACTTTTTATTTAAAAATAAAAAATAATATTATAGGTCTTGAACGTCCGGAAAAGTTAGGATATGTTACATATCATGTGGTTAGTGTTGAGATTCAAAAAGTACTTTTAGCCGAGTATAAAAAAGAGTTCAAACGATTTATCTAACCTTTATCTTTTATCTCTCTTTTTTGGAAAAAAAAATCAATTTACCTGCAAAAAAAGTTATCCAACTTTCTACTAACTAGTTCTTAAAAAAAGTTATGCGAATTGAAAATTAGAAGGTTGGAATTTAAATATTCTCTTGAAAAAAATAAAAATAGAGATGTCTTTTATTTTATCCCTAATATGTGAAAGTAGCTACATAATTTCATAGCCCACTTCAGCACATCATTTGCAAAAAATCCTTGATAGAGATGTCTCTTGCACTGTCGCACATAATGTTAGAATTATTGCGTATTCGCAACGTTTGCTCAATACCTTATGATTTGTTACCATACCATAGGAAACGAATATTAAAAGGTATTGGCAAAATTATTGCGTATTCGCATACGTTTGCTCAATACCTTATGATTTGATGAATCAATGACAGCATTTAGTGATCTCTTTGGAAAACTCAATGACAGCAGTTCTTCCAATGTTCAACCAGTGACTTGCATCGTTTCAGATGGATTCTTGTCAAATTTCACTATTGCAGCAGCGAAAGAACATGGACTTACTATTGCAATATTCTTGAGTCTCTCTGCATCTGGCTTCATGGGCTTGGATCAGATCCCTGTACTCGCAGAAAGAGGTCTACTACCCTTGAAAGGTATATGCAAGAAAAGAGTCATTTGTCTCATGTTTAATTGCATAGGTCTCAGACATTCTTAGAATTTGGTATTGACTATTTCTGTATCGTCCTAGAAAATCTTACCTTTTTCCTTCACGGATTTAGAACGAGACAAAGGAATCTAACTGAATTTTCCAAGGTTGTAATTTACGTTAGGCTTAACAGAAACGTAATATGTTTACATAAATAGAAAACAACATTTACTCTGCACATTTAAGTCTAAAGCGACTTAAAGTGTACATCTGTTCTTGGTAATAATCGTTTCTTCTTAAACATACATTTTCCTCACAAAAGCAAGTAATTTATGAGCTTCTGTAAATTCGAAGATGATGAACCTTTGGGACCAGCCGCCTCTTCTGCCAATCTTTTCCACTCCATCACTTTGTTTTTCATTTCCTTCCCTTTTTCTCCTTCCATGAGCTCTATTATAAGCTTAGCCAAAGCATCTCTCTTCACATCATTGTCAATCTCCATTCCAATTCCCCATTCAGCACAAGCATATCTACAGTTGGTAGGTTGCTCGCCGATGAACGGCCAACAAAGCATGGGCATGCCCGCAGAAATGCTCTCAATAGTTGAGCCCCACCCGCAGTGTGTAAGGAAACCTCCTACTGAAGGGTGGTTGAGGACTTCCTCTTGTGGACACCAACTAGCTATGAACCCCCTCTCTCTTGTTTCTTCACTAAACTCTGGCGGCAATATTGCAGAATCACCAGCTACCATATCAGGTCTTATTATCCACACAAAAGGGTAGTTGCTTTTAGCCAGTCCCATTCCGAATTCAATGAGTTGTTCTTTTGTCAACACTGTTAGGCTTCCAAAATTTACGTAGAGCACCGAGTTGGGTTCTCTATAATCGAGCCATTGAAGACATTCTGGTTCTTCTTTCCATAGACTATATCCAATTGAACTCAAATCATTTTCCTGTATTTGATTGAGAAGTAATTCAAGAGGACCAATGAAGTGGACAGAGTCATACATAGTTGGAAGAGTATCCAGTAGTTCTGGCTCTAACGCTTCAAATGTATGGAAAATGGCGGCAGGAGCTTCAAATGATCTCTTAATTGATTCCACGATGAGTCGAAAGCGGAGAGTATCACAATCTGTTGTGCGAAAGAATGTTGAAAGATCTCGTAAACGCATATTTTTCATTCCTGGAATGAAGTCTATGGCTTGGTCCAAATAGCCATTTGTTAGAAAACTTTCATCTGCAAACAGAAAAAGCACCCTTAATCAAGCAAAATTTTTATTAAAATTCACAACAAAATTAGTCGTTAGCATACACTCTTTTAGCTGATTAATAGATAGGAACATGTTCAGCCAATTCTCAAAACAAATAACTTTGTGATTATATAATTTTCGTAAGTTATATAATTTTCATATGGGTAGAAAATGTTCACATTTAGTACTAAGAAAATTAATGATTAATTATCTCAAGTTCTTCTTGCTTATACCTTTTAGGGGTAACAGACCACTTTCCTGGAGTACACGTCCCGAATCAAAGCCCATGAAGCCACTGGCAGAGAGAGTGAAGAAAACTGCAACAGGAAGACCCAGCTCTTGTGCTGCTGTAACAGCGAGTGGTGCCATGAATCCATCAGAGACTATGCAAGTCACTGGTGGAACATTGGAAGAAACTTCATCATTGGACTTGGAAATCAGGCCATTAAATGATGCCATGTAGTGACCCTCCAAGATGGCCGTGGAGAGTTGATCCACATGTTGGAGGACGTTAGTATCAGAAGAAGGAAGACCATCTGGTATGAATTCAAACCTAAAATCCGGCAAGCCATCCATGGACTTAGGACCTCCGGATTCAAGTAAACGTCTGTGGTTAATCTCAAGGTTCACGAATGTTATGTAAAAGCCTCTGTGCTGAAGTAGCTTTGCTAGTTTAAGCAAAGTTTTAATGTGGCTCTGAGCTGGATATGGGATGAAAACTGCATGAGGTTTAAGAGATATAGCTTTAGTTCCCATCTCTTACGATCTATATCTCTGTTCTCATGGCAATTCTACAGATACGGCTTTTTATTTATAGGAGTACTAGCATAAGCTGCCATTTTCAGATAGTGAACCAGTGGTGCACATGTAGTTTGTTAGGAAGATAACTTCGAACACAATTTTGATTTTGTTGGTACCCTCATAGGCTCTATGATTAAGAGAAAAGACATGACTTTACGTATGAATACTTGTATCTTCATTCCCTGTTCACAAAAATTCCAAAGTGAATAAAAAGAGAAGATATAAAGATTATAAAATTCCTCATAATAAATTTATTAATAATTTTCAACTTAATAATAAAAATACTAGTTTCTTTCCTTTTTTCGGTACGAGTATCTATTTGTCCAACAAAATTTATAAATTTTGTTAAACTTATGAAATCAAGAGCTTGTGTTTACTGTATATTTGTTATTAACCTACGGTCTATTTCTTTTTTCTTTTTTTATATTATATATATTTTTAAATTTAATTAAGAAAACCAGTTTTTTTTAGTTTTTAGTTTTTTCAAAATTTATAAAAAACTACAAAAATTATTTTATTTTTTTTATTTTTTTAAATCTGATTTATTATCACCTAAATATATGAAAATTTGATTTAATATCTAACTATATTTAAAATAAAAATTAATTTATAAATAAAATCGAATTCTAAATCACTTATTTTAGAAAATAAAATAATTTTATTGATAATTTAGTAATAAATATTATATAAGAGATTAATAAATTTAATTATTTAAAATAATTTATTTTTAAAATTTTATCTAATATATATTTATCATAAGTAATAAAAATATGACTATATTGTTATTAACAGTAAAACAAATTTTTTGTTTTTATTTTAAAATAAAAATAATAAGCAAAAAATAAAGTTTAAATTTAAGGTTAAAATTCTATAAATGATTACAAGTGAAAGGGAGATGATTCCAATTTTCAATCAAATACTCGCAGCTGTTTGGCCACTTTCCAAAAAAAACAAAAGACAAATTGTTCTCCACGTCCAAGTCCAACCCATGCTCTCGTGCAGCTGATAAGGTACGTTAGAAAAGCATTGCTGAGTTTGAGTAAAAAAAATTTTTAAAGGGAAAACAAACGTTACAAATTACATGTGATCGCGAGGATGACAAACCCCTGAAGCATCCTGTAAGAGGATAGGTAGGCATCCCCTAGGCGGGAGATCCAAAATGGTGAGCCCGGCATCGGACTGTGCTGCAAAATTTGCAAGCCAGTCCGCACACTGATTACTCTCTCGATGAATGTGCCGACTAACAACAACCCAGTTACGGTTAAACAACTCATCAATGCTTGCCACTAGAGGGTTTAAGCAATTGAGTTCTCGTCGTTGGGGAAGAAAGCATATCGGTCATCGGGCTCGAATCCACTTCTAGTTCGATATGTCGATATCTCAGGTTCTAAGCCAGGTTAAGGCCTGAGAGCACTCCCCATAGTTCAGCTGTTGTCGTGAAACACCAGCCTATGTTTTGAGCGAATCCTCCCAACTAAGTGCCCGAACTGCCACGTAGTAAGCCACCTGCTGTGGCCGAAAAGCTTGAGCTTTTGCTAGCTCCGTGTTATGAATAGGGCTAGTATACATTAGCCCAATCGCAAGGAACTAACCAATGACCCAACCTTGAGGAGAAGCACACGTGAGAGGAAGCTGTCAAAGAAATTGGTTGGCTACGCACTGGATTCTACGCATGCTGTTGGCAGGGAATAACCGAATTGCTCACGCGAATTGTACTGCATATATTCCTAGCTGTGCCTAAGAACGCTCTCATACCTGTTTTGTACTGAATTGTGATGTCTCATTCTGTCATCCTTTTCTCTGATGTTTTCTCATCCTTCTTCTTGTTTTCTTCGTTGATTTGAGCAAAATACGCTGTAACTTTCCCGACTATCAATATCAATCACCACTGTTTCTCTGGTTCGGGTTTCATATATTCTCATTACTGTTCATTAAGCACTCATAACAGATATAATCTTAATAAGTAGGAAAATGTTAGAAGGTGGTTCCAAGCTTCCTACATTGATAGGATTAAGCAAGTATGAAGAAAACAAGTACCATGGTCTCTCTCAAAATTTTTCCGAGGTTTCGAACATGTCGATGGAAAATTATGAGAGCAATGGAGAACGGCCTGTTGCTAATTATATCAGCAGTGCTGGATCAAATAGTTCTCATACTCGCATGTTGTCTCATTAAGTATTGGTTGTTCGGCCTTCTAATGAAAACTCCACTGATAGGCATAGTGGTGATCATAGAGAAGGGCCAAGAAATGGTGCGGGTGATGATGCACTAGCCCATGCTTTAATGGATACCAGTTGCCCGATTCAGTGGCTTGCAAATTTCAATGAGTGGACACTTGATCGAAGGATGCTCAAAATGGGGCCACCTTTTGCACAAGAAGCTTTTGGGAAACTCTATAGGCGTACTTACAATGGCGAGGATGTTGCTATTAAGATATTAGAGAGGCCTGAGGACGACCCTGAAATGGCAAAGTCGATGGAGCAACAGTTTCAGCAAGAAGTAATGATGCTTGCGAGGTTGAATCATCCCAATATAAGTCGGGTTCCCTAGTGCTTGCAAGAAAGCTACGGTGTGGTGCATATTAACGGAGTACGCGAAAGGAGGCTCAATCCGGCAGTTTCTGAATAAAAGGCGGAAAGGCGGTGACGTGCCACTGAGATTGGCCGTTAATCAGGCCTTGGATGTCGCAAGAGGGATGGCTTAAATTCATGGACTTGGTTTGATTCGCAGGGATCTAAAATCTGACAATCTCTTGATCTTCCGTGACAAATCCACAAAGATTGGTGATTTTGGTTTTGCTAGAATTGAAGCGAAGACTGGAGGGATGACACCAGAGAACCGCTGGATGGCACCGTAAGATTTATGAGAACATGCACTAATGTATACATACTTACTTTGTATATATATTTTCGAAGTTGACTTTCGGCAGGGAGATGATCCAACAAAGGCCATACACCCGGAAAGTAAATGTGTATAGCTTTGGGATAGTATTGTGGGAACTGGTGACCGGAATGTAAGCGTGAATGTCTGTCTCATCAGCATGAAAGTGGTCCATTTATTCGGCCACGCCCACGTTTTGTCGGCCACGCCCACGTTGTCGTCTACTTCCTCTTCTGTGATGGGCAGTAAG
>JANZLH020000035.1:1077228-1094530 GCA_026770325.2 Erythroxylum fimbriatum | reverse complement strand
CAAATGGAAGCTCTTCTCTTCCTCTACCTTTTTCCCTTCTTGAACAACCTCAAAATCTCTCTTGAAGGCTAAGAAAATCGAACCCTAGCATATTTTCTCTTATTTCCCTCTTCTCCATTGAAACTCTCTTCTTTCTCTCTTCTATTTTTGTTCTTCTCTCTAAATTCACGTTTTTCCCCTCCTTAAAATGCAAGACAATCTTTTCTTCTTCCTTTTATTCCTTTAATGAGTCTAAACTGTCTATTTTGCCCTCCCTTATAAGCTTATAGTCTTATACCCTTAAGTGATTTTCTAAAAATACCATTGAACACTTTAATTTCCTTAACACTTTAATTTAATTTTTCACACATATAATCCACAATTCCAAATAAAATCACATTTATACATCAATTATACCCAGAAATTGTCAATGAATGCACGTTTAGTCATTTTGACGTGTGCAAAAATTCAAATTCATGTGCGTATATACTGACATTATGCATGAGCATGAAATGCATTTTCTTAATCTCTCTTTGAGCTCACATGTACCAAATTTTAGGGTTCTAACCCTTAGTATGGGAATGAGATGTTACATTTCTCCCCTATTTAATAAATTTTGTCCTCGAAATTAAAATATGAATGATTAATGTGGCAGGGGTATGTTTTTCCTCATATGCTCCTTCATTTCCCATATATCTTCACCACTTAAATACTTTCTTCCAAATGACCAAAGTTGATAGACTCAATAGGTCTCTCATTCACTTGTTTAGATATCATACTTGTTAAGTCAAAATGACTTGACGATTAATAATTTTGATGAAAATCAAATAATAATAATATTAGAAAGTAAGACAAAACGGATATAAAAGTAAGTAAGACGAAGCGGAGACAAAAGTAAGACGAAGCAGAGACAAAAGTAAGACAAAGCAGAGACAAAAGTAAAACAAAGCGGAGACAAACGTAAGATGAAGCAGAGACAGAAGTAAGACGAAGCGGAGAAAGAAACTAAGACGAAGTGGAAACTAAGACGAAGCGGAAGCTGAGACAAAACTTAGACGAAGCGGAAACTAAGACGAAGTGGAAACTAAGACGAAGTGGAAACTAAGACGAAGCGGAAACTAAGACGAAGTGGAAGCTAAGACGAAGCGAAAGCTGAGACAAAACTAAGATGAAGCGGAAGCAAAAATGAGACGATAGAAAGTAAGACGAAGCTGAAGAAAAACTAAGACGAAGACCCGATACCACGTCGGATGGTTAATCAGTTTGAGTTAGTTACAGAACTCAACTGAATAACGGTTTCTTCAAAGATCAAGATTCAAGAAGAAAGAAGCGGTTATCAAGAAGCAGTTGACGACGAAAGCTATAAATACAAGTCGAAGTTGAAGATCGTAGAAGTTAGTGATTTTGAAAGAGTTAGGGATTTTAAGAAAGCTAGTAACTTTGAGAAACACTATATTCATTGTGCTAAACTCTAGAGCTATTATTCTTTGTAACAAAGCTCACAAACATCTTTCTGTACGAAAGAAGAAAAACTGACAGCCTGAAGAGGCTAAGTGAGAAAAACAATACTTGCTGTAAGAGACTTGAAGAGGCTCGGTGAAAAGAATACTTGTATTTTTTAGAAGTATAGTGAAATCTCATAAAGGATTCTAAGGACTGGACGTAGCTCACGGTTTGGGGTGAACCAGGATGAAATTGCTGTGTCAACTTCTACTCTCTAACTCACGACTTTTATTTCTATTGTTTTATACAAAGTACTTAGAAGTTAATCACAATACATCGCGATAATCTTACTCAGTAGTTTTGAAAAAGCAAAGTTTTCAAAGAATTTAAAAAGGGAATCATATTCACGAAAAAGAATACATAATTCAACCCCCCTTCTTGTGCATTTTGTATATCGAATATAAAGTCTATACTAACACGTGATTTACTTTTACTGGTATCAGAGATCGGTGTCCAAGAACCACCATCACAAAGTGTGGATAAAGATCCATGGCAGAATCACACGTATATATAGCTGAAGGCGCCTCCGTCACTAGACCTCCTGCATTCAATGGTGAAGACTACCATTACTGGAAAGACAGGATGTGTCTCTTCATTGAACCTACTCATATTGATCTTTGTAAGATTGTAGAGAATGGACCGTATACACTAGTAGATGATGAAGGAAATGCTATTCCACAAATTAGATGAATAGCAGATCAAAAAGCGAGATTCCAACTGAATTTAAAGGTCAAGTTCTTTTTAAGTTATGCCCTAAGCAGAAGCGAGTACGATAAAATTCATGGATGCGACATTGCGAAGGAGATGTGGGATACTCAATCCATCGCACACGAAGGCACCAGTTAAGTAAAAGAATCCATGATAAGCATTCTTGTACACCAATATGAGTTGTTCAAAATGAAGGATGAAGAGTCTATCAATTAGATGTTTGGACGATTTCAAACTATCGTCAATGGACTAAAAGCTCTCAGCAGAACTTATGATAATCAAGAGCAGGTTTGAAAGATTCTCAGAAGACTACCGAAAAGATGGAGACCGAAAGTCACCACGGTACATGAAGCCAAGGACTTGAGCGTGTTAAAGCTTAATGAATTGCTTGGATCCTTGAAGATACATGAAGTAGAACTCGATGCTGAAGATAAACCCAGATGGCATAAATCTATAGCATTGAAGGCTGGACAAAAGAACCACAAGATTCTAAGGAAGAGGAGTTCATCGTCGAAAGCATTGAAGATCGAGGAAGTCAAGAATGACGACTCCAGTGAATCAGATAAAGATTCGAGAGAAGAAGATGATGAATTCTCCTTTATCTCAAGGAAGATCAGACACATATGGAAGAAGAAGGTAAAAGGAAACAAAGAGTTTTCATTCAAGAAGAATAGCAAAAATGAAGGTAAGAATGAGAAATCATTGGTCATCTGCTATGAATGCAATAAACCTGGACACTACAAGTCTGAATGTTCATTACTGAAAAGAAAACCAAAGAAGAATAGAGAAAACGTGAAGAGCATGATGGCAACCTGGGAAGATCTTGATTCGTCTGAATCAAATACTGACTCAGAGGCATGGGTACAAGCTAACATTTGTCTAGTAGCTAAAAAATAAAGTGACGAGGAGGTAACCTCAAAATTTAGTGAATTACAATATATTATTCAGAATTACTAGAAGATTCTCATGCAATACTTAAGCAGTGTAAGTTATTAAAGAAAAAGTATGTAGAAAACTTGAAGAACATGCAAGTATTAGAGAAGGAAAACGTCTGCCTAAAGAAACAAGTAGACGAGATGAAGAAAATGTAGCTGTAGATAGATCTGAGGAGATCAATCAACTAAAACAAAGGATCAATAATCTTTCAGCTGATCTATCAACATTTTTGGAGAGTATTAAAAAAATGAATGACATGCTAGGGAGATATAGACACCCTAATGATAAGACTGGATTAGGATTTGCTAAAAGAAATAATTAGCATAAAAAGAATTTTTCTCCTTATAGGAAGAAATCTCATCAATTGCATCCTCATCATTCTATGAATCATTTTAAAACTAACCGCAAAGGACCCAAGAAAATCTAGGTACCTAAGGGATGCATAATATCTCCTGCAGATATCCTTCCTTGGAAGAAGCAGCCAGCACCAATGGTATTTGGACATGGATGCTCGTGACATATGACAGGAAGAAGGTCTATGTTCCTAGATCTTCAATATAAGAAGGGAGGATCGGTAACTTTTGGAGGCAACCAGTAGGGCAAAATAATTGGAATTGGTAAAATTGGTAAAGATTCCCTTACTACTATTGATAATATTCTGCTACTTGAGGGTTTAAAACACAATTTGATTAGTATTAGTCAATTATGTGATTATGGTTTTAAAGTGTCCTTCAATCAAAATTCTTATGTAGTCAAAAACAAGGATGGGTCCATATTCTTTTCTACCAAAAGACGAAACAATCTTTATAAAATATATTTAGAAGATTTGCAAAGTCAAATATTTATTGTTTTATATCAACTGATGAAGAAAACCGATTTGGCATAGAAAGCTAGGTCATGTTAGTTTTAAACATATTTCCAAGTTGATTAAACATGATTTGGTAAAAGGATTACCAAAAATAAGTTTTAACAAGGATTTCTTTTGTGAAAGTTGTCATAAAATAAAACAGGTTAAAACAACGTTTTCTTCTAAAAATGTTGTAACTTCTTCTAGACCTCTAGAGTTGTTACATATGGATTTATTTGGTCCAACTAGGACGTTGAGTCTTGGAGGAAAGAAGTATGGTCTTGTTGTTGTTGATGATTTGACTAAATTTTGTTGGATATTATTTTTATCACATAAGGACGAGTCTTTTAAGTGGTTTAAAGTGCTTTCCAAAAAGTTACAAAATGAAAAAGGTTTTTCAATTGCTAATATAAGGAATGAACATGGTGGTGAGTTTGAGAATGAGAAATCTTGGATTTTTTGTGAGGAGAACGGAATTTTCCATAATTTCTTTGCTCCTAGAACTCCACAACAAAATGGAGTTGTTGAAAGGAAGAACAGGACGATTCAGGAAATAGCGAGGACTATGCTATGTGAGATGGATCTTCCTAAGTACTTCTGGACAGAAGCTGTAAATACATCTTGTTATATTCGAAATAGAATACTTCTGCGACCTTTGTTGAAGAAAACTCCATACGAGTTATGGAATGGAAGGAAACCTAATATATCCTACTTCCATCCATTTGGTTGCAAGTGCTCTATATTGAATATAAAGGAAATTCTGGATAAATTATATTCTAAGACCTATTTGTATCATCGAAAGCTTATAGGGATTACAGCCTTACCTCTAAGACTGTTGAGGAGACTATTCATGTCAAGTTTGACGATAATTCTCAACCAAGGAAGAGAGATGATACTGATAATGAAACCCTATCAGTACCCTTGGTTGACAGTGAAGATGTATCACTATCAGAAACTCTTTTAGACAAAGATGAAGATATTCCTGAGACTCTTGAATTGAAAACAGATTGGAAATATAAGAGTTTTCACCCAAAAGAGTTCATTATAGGAGAAACTTCAGAAGGTGTGCGAACTAGGTCCAAATTCAGAAGAGAAGCCAATGTAGCTTTTATCTCTGAAATAGAGCCTAAGAAAATTGATGAAGCTCTTCAAGATGAAGCATGGATTTTAGATATGCAAGAGGAACTGAACCAGATTACTAGGAATAAAGTGTGGTCCTTAGTTCCCAGACCCCCTAAAAAATCCACCATAGGAACTAGATAGGTTTTTAAGAACAAACTAGATGAATCAGGAAGAGTAAGTCGGAACAAAGCGAGATTAGTAACACAAGGCTACAATCGGTAGGAAGGAATAGACTACAATGAGACTTATGCTCTTGTAGCAAGACTAGAAGCTATTAGGATTTTGCTTGCATATGCCGTCTGTCATGACATAAAGCTTTTTCAAATGGATGTAAAGAGTGCATTTATAAATGGCTTTATAGATGAAGAAGTTTATATGAAGCAACCTCTTGGTTTTGAGGATGTTAAGAATCCAGACCATATCTATAGAGTTCATAAAGCTTTGTATGGCTTGAAACAAGCTCCTCGAGCTTGGTATGATCGTTTGAGTTCTTTTCTTATTAAGAACAAGTTCAGTAGAGGTCAGGTAGATAAGACGTTATTTATGTTGGGACCTGATCTCGGAACCGGATCCCAACCGAAAAAAGACGGAAAAATCGGAAAGGAAAATGAAGAGGTGGAAAGCGAAAATGAACGAAATCGAATTCAAAAGCGAATCGAATACAAACAAGCTGATGAATCACAACATAAAACGGAGACAAATCAAAGCGGATCCGACATCTGAAGCGCGAACATATAAAACTATCGCGTTGGATACCTTAAGACTAAACCAATCCGAAATCGGTATAAATTTTTTTCTTTTCTTTTCTTTCTTTCTTTTTCTTTCTCATTCCTTTCATTTCAATTCAAACTCGTACAAAATCAAACAATATACTTTTCCCCATTTGGAAAAATTCATCCGTATGTAAATCTCAATTAAAAAAAAACTTCTTATACATTCATACATGTCCCAAAATTTCATCCATTAACCAAAATCTTATCTCATCTTTAACAAAACTTATTCTAATTCTTTGCCATAAAAATTTCGGCAGCATAACGGCTGCATTTTCTAAAACTCAAAAACCTGCAATAGAATAAACACACTTCTATAATTCCCAATCAAAACTCAGAATCATCGAACCTCCCGTCCGGAATCCAAAACACAATCAAACGCAATTCTATACCTAAAGCACTTCCTTAATTCTCAAAACCATAATCCATGCTCAGAATCAAATTCCATTCATATACCCTCCCATTCATATACAATTCCATTCATATATTCAAGTTATCTAAATCAAAAACTTCCAAAATCCCCAAATCACAAAAATTGGACATAAATCCTAATTCACAATTATCCAAAATTAAACAATATAAACCATGCTATATCCAAAATTGAGCTTAAGAAACATAATCCCATAACATTTCCAAGGAATTTTTTAGCTTAAGAAACTCAAAAATTTCTCTTACCTCTTTCCTCCTCCATTTTCGGCAATTTTGGACTCCATAGGAAACTTTCAACTTCTTCCTCATTTTTCCTCTTGAATCTACAATAAATTCATGCTTGAAGCCCATAAAATCGAAATCCCTAAGCTTTCTCTCTTCTTCTTTCCTTCTTTCTTCTCACCGAAACCACTCTTCTCATTTCTCTCTCTTCTTTCTTTCTTTTTTCTCATTTTCGTGCCTTCATTGTCGTGCTTCACTCTCCAAATATGACAACCCCTCCACTCTTTCTTTTAATGGAAGCAAAAAGTCCAATATGCCCTTCCACCTATGCCTTCTAACTTAACCCTTTAAGTGTTCTTCCAAAATTTCCCATAACATTCATTTCAAAACATACTTACTTTAGGACATTTTTCTAACCATCAAAATGAAAGAATTTGCCAAAACTTCATTCTAGAGAAATGTTACTTATTGTCTTAATTTCATAATGCCACCAAAATCATTAAATTTGGTGCACTACAGCAAGAGTTATACTCCAAAACATTTCGGACTATCATTATGCTAACACATTTCCAGTAACTTACTTCCATTCGAAAATTGACAATCTTAAAGGCTGAATTAAAATTCACTTTCTTCAGGAAAATTGTAGCCCTATCTCTCTAGTTTAATCCAAATAAAAAATCACCTCATTTCGATTACTAGAGCATAAATTATAGCCAAAATATTGTCAGCACTTACTGAATTAAGACTGAACACTAAAACCGACATCAATTTAGAAATTGAAAGTCTTAGGAGCTAAATTGAAATTTGATTCCTTCATATGACTTGTAGCCCCATGTCTCTATTTTATTTTGCCTCAAGAATCAATTCAATTAGATCTCCACAGACCAAGAATTCACCAAAACTCTGAACCATGATCAGAAAAATTTCAACTCACTTTGATTAAATCAATCTCTTTCAATTTAATCTAAAAAATTCATAAATTTCCCATTCTGATGAAGATAATTGTCTTAGGAATCCAACGCTTTGAAAACCAAATCAATCGGATGTCGGACAGAGAAATTAGAAGCAAAAGATTGAAAAAGGGTCGGATTTTACGCGAAATAACATACTTTCAAATATATGAATATAACTGAATTTTCCAAAAATCATAACTCTTGATACCGAAATCCAAATTTAACAAATTTGGTATCAATAGAAAGATTAAAGGAAACTCTACAACTTCCATGAAGGAAAGAAAAATCAATTCCATCTCTAAAGGGGTCAAAAACCTAATCAAAGTTACTGCCCCTTCTTGTCATCTCAAAACAGTAACAGAACTTCCAAAAATCATAACTTTCTATTACATAGTCCAAAAATTCCAAACTTTACATCAATGGAAAGATCAAAACATAATCTAAAACTTTCATGAAGCACTTAAAGGCAATTTCAACCTCTAATTAGGTCAATTTTTCAGTCAAAGTTTCAGCCAGCTAGTTTGCCATCCTATATCACATCCAAACTTCCAAATTCTATATCTTCCAATTCTCACATCCAAAAATTGCATACTTTATAGAGTTGGAAAGATTGAAAAGCAAGCTACGACTTTCATGTAGACCACTTACTCCAATTCAGACCACATCAGTACGACGATTGGCCTCAAACCACAATACACCTAAATGTACACTTATGGACATTTTCACAAAACAAAGTAAAATAATACTTAACTTTGACTAATCATAACTTTCACTTCCGATATCGAAAAATATCAAACTTTATGGCGACAGAAAGCTCTCAACAGAAGCTATAAGTTTTATGAAGATCATTTTCTCAAATTCTGCCTAAATCAAAAAGTCAACTCTCTACTCTAAAAAGTCAAACTTTCTTAATTCTTCAAATTCTCACACTTTTTCTCTTTATTTCTTGATTTTCAACTTCCATTTAAATCAACTCATTCACTTTACTTTCATAACTCATACAAATCTATTCGAATATCAAAGCCATCAAAACTAATCAATTTCTTTTCTTATCAATTTCCTTAAAGCATACAACATCTATAACACAATACATATACAAAACAATCATTGAATTTCATTTAATATTTCTAAATTTTCACTTAAAGATCGGGGTCCAACAGAATACTTCTCACATATTTCTTTCTTATACTCAAGTGTTTAAGGTCAAAGTGTTTCTCTCAAATTCAAATTCAAATTTTGAGATAAACACATGAATACAAAGGACTACAATTACTCATACTAACTAATACTACTATGCTTTATTCTTTTTCTTTTTTATTTTATTTTCTTTCTTCTTTCTTTCTTTTCCTTTTGCCCTTTTCTCTTTTTTTTTTTACTTGGCTAATGCTAAGAATAAGGGAGAACAATAAAAACAAGGGAAAATAATAACAACATAATTTAACAAACACATGAGTAGAAGTACCTATAAAAATATCTCAGAATACAATACAGAACAAAAGTCCCAAATCAAATGCTTACTCAATACTTCATTCAACTTGTGATAGGGTAAGGCTAAAGGGGCTTTTGGGTTTTAATGTAAGTTGATTAATTGAAAAACAAACAAGTTGAAAGGCTCAAAAGTGTTTGCAAAGAGAAAATAACTAGGTGGGTCATTTTTTAAGCTAAAGGGTGTAAAAACAAGAAAAGCCTTAATCATTTCCATAAACCATGTAGTTAAACAAATTCAATCTGGTTCAGTGCAAGTTCTGAAGGCAAGCAGATTAGAGGAGTATCACACAATACAAAGAAATAGAATGACATAAAAATGATGTCATTAAAGCTCAAATCCGCTCACAAGTTTAATTCAAGAATTCACTTTAATTCCACAAATTACCTTATCACTCAAATGTCAAAATTTTGACTAAGTGTACAAGATCGGTTATTGCAATCAATCCGCATGATTCATTTTAGACTCACATAGCCCAATTTAATTTCATGCACACACTCAATCTCATCCAAACTAATATGGCAAAGCTTTATGGCGTAACACACAACACAAGCATGCAAAGAACAAAAAAAAGAATCAAAGAAAGGCAAGACCGCATATTCACACACATGTACTCCATATCCTTCCCCCAAACCTAGAGTGGGCATTGTTCTCAATGTCCAAAAACAATAAAAGCACAAAAGAGGGATAGAAATAGAAGTACTCCCCTAGATTGAAGACGCCATATGCAGATTTGAAATGAATGATTGCAGCTTCCTTTTCAAATGCCTACAAATAAAACAAACAAAAGAAAACAAGTAAAACGCTCAAAGCAAACACTTGAAAGATATGCATAAAAGAGAAAAACAAACAAAAGAAAGGGATATGAATGGGGTGCCTCCCATCAAGCGCTTATTTAAGGTCATAAGTTTAACCCTTGACATATGTACATCATCCATTATCGAATAGATGCTTGAGTCCAACAGGAAGTATGCTCAAACTCTGTGAGGAGCCTGGAACACCTTCCCTTGAAGTCATCTCCTTCTCAGTACGATGCTCTATGACTTCTGATGAGTTAAACTTCATCATTTCACCATCATACTTTAATGTGTACTCGTATTTTCGGGCATCCCCCTTCTCACACCAGGATGGTCTTTGTAAGAGTGTTGCCAATGGTTGTGGGGACTCGATATCCTGCTTGCCACCTTTGATCTTTAGCTCGCTTGCCCACAGCTCATTCAACTCATATGTGATTAGCAGCTTTTCTTCTTCTTGCTTCTCTTCTTGTTCTTCTTCTTCTTTTACCTGTAAATAACTAAGAAAAGGAAACGAAATTCGGTTAACGATGACATGAACTACATCACTTACCTTAAGAGGTTGCACATCTTCCATCTTATCTCGAACTATAACCTC
The DNA here is from genome assembly GCA_026770325.2 of Erythroxylum fimbriatum. NCBI lineage: Eukaryota > Viridiplantae > Streptophyta > Magnoliopsida > Malpighiales > Erythroxylaceae > Erythroxylum > Erythroxylum fimbriatum. The sequence goes on along the minus strand of JANZLH020000035.1, from coordinate 1,084,183 downwards.
TTCCTTTTCTAACTCCACTTGCTCTTCCTTTATTGCTTCTGGGTTCTTTAAATGATCTCCACTCTATGAAGGAATGCACAACTCCTCCGTATCGCTCTCCTGTTGGCCAAGAACTCTCACAAACACTTAGGCTTCCATTCTTTCCACTAAGTGGCTCAATTGATCTTCCAAGATCTTCAAGCTACTCCTCATTTCCTGCTGGAATTGAAGAGTGCTCGTTACCAAACTTATTACAATCTCCTCCAAAGACATCTCATCAGCTTGTGGTGACGATGGTAGAGGTGGAGGCTCTAGCTGGAATTAGGACTGCTCTTGATAATAGCTCGATGGAGAAGCGAACCTGTATTGTGTATCCTGCAAAATAGGACATGTACAAAAAAGATAACCCAAAAATGAGCAAACTTCACATACCTTAGCTTGTTGGTCATCCCTCGGTACTTGCACAACTAAGGATGTGAAATTCGCCACTTGATGCTCAAACCTGGAAGTAGCAACATATGGGAACTCATCATTATAATAAGGATAATATGAAAAATTAGAATCAAAAGCATATTAATAATGAGCCATGGTGCTAAAAGATTGAAAAATCAGAAAAAGCTGTGAAACTAAAATAAACATAAGACAAGGTAAACAAGAGCAACGAAGCCAAAAACAAAAACAAAAACATCAATAAAGAAAACGGTTAAAAAATTCCCCGACAATGGCGCCAAAATTTGGTACTGTTGTTGCCTACAACCAAATTTAAAAAGAAACCAACTTCCTGCAATACAAATTAATGTAGTAGTGGAAAGTAAGAATCGTTCCCACGAGAAATTTTTAACAGCAAAGGTTATACGAGTTTAAAACTAAAACAAATGGGGGGTTTAATTCAAGAAAATTTTAGAAAAAGATGACAATAATAAAAAAATTAACAAAACTAAACAGACCTGAAAATTCATTAAACAAACGTTGGTTTCGGGTCACTGACGTATCACACTAATATGGATCCTTGATATAAAATTCAGTCCATCAACAAACATTCATTGGGTGATGTTTTTTCTTCAGTTTAAATGAGTAGAAACATATATTCTAAACATTCTTATTAGTCAACAACTTAGATATGACCTTAAGTTTAATTGATTAATAGCTTTAAGAACTAAGGAACCAATGAACAAGACAACACATTACGACATGCATTTAATCAAGCTAAGTATCTTCTTAGAATTCTCAACTCTAACGTAAAGATAGTAATCCTAATTGTCACTTATGTTTAGCAAAACTGAACGTCATATCCTACTAATCTGGCTATTAAACGAATCAATTCCTAGTTGCGCACCCTAGAAATCAACCAATTCAATTGTAAAAAGCAATTCGGAAGACACTCAATATTCATCAATGAAACAAACTTCATTTGGAAATCTCACACGTAATGGGTGATAACACGGTTTCTTTCAACCAAGAAAATGATTTAGCTACTTATAATGAAAGTGAAAATCAACAAAGAAATAACAAAATATAAAGTCTCCAACCCTGGTCTTTCCTTAGAAAAATACAAAAAACTCCTAGCAAAACTAGAAAAATTATGCAGAAATGGAAACTACTCCTAATCTTGCCTAACTTGAACAGTAAAATGTCTTCTTTTATGCTTTTTCAATGTCCTCTCTTCCCTCCTTTTTCGTTATCTTCAATAGATATTCTTTCCCTATCTTCAGATTGCAGATCCCCCTCAGTAAGGTAGCAATTTGATTACCAAGATCATGAAAATCTTAGATAGATCAAATCTGATTTCAAAAACAGATTCTGCAAATGTTCTTTTTTCCTTGCACGTGCCTAAAATGTTATCCAAGATAGCCCTAAAAATTCTAGCTACCAATTCACCATATGCCCATCGTTCCTTAATCCAAAAATGACATTAATACAGCCCGACGCACCACATGAAACATAACACAAAGACAGCTACAAAATAGTCAAAAAATATATGAAAATCTAGTTGCTAAGTCACCATGACCCTATCGATTTTTCCCACAAAAGTAACAACAATACAGCCGCAATAAATCATGCAATTAGTTATTAAAAGTCAATCGTCCAATTTAGATAATATCACCAAAGAAATAAGCTGCCTTAGATAGCCATTATCCCCAAAATAGGTAGTCAAATAAGAGTAAAAAAATCACCAATCATCTACATCTTATCTTCGTCAAAATATGGTGATTTGATTCCAATTAACTAGGATTTTTATAACTAGGATTTTTATCGCAAATAAATCGCATCTTCAAAGAGTCTCACATAAGATAGAATATTCATCATAATAATATTCTTCAAATAATTAAAGATGTTCATTTACAAATAATGCCTAAAATGTCATAACACATATCTTAACAATCTCTCCCTTTTTGACATTATTTGTCACATATTGAAACTCCCCCTTAAAAAGATAATTGGACACACAACATCAAATGCACATACCATATAGAAACTCTACCTTAATCGGACACGAGGTTCCATATAATTTCCAAATAATCACTTTGCAAATATCTGAATAAACAACAATCCGAAGTTAATAAAAACAACCAAGTTTTCTAGGTAAACACAATAGTCACAGCCACTACATCATCCATTCTCCCCTTTGGGACAAAAAATGCTAAAAAGTAAGATTAATAGTCACAGAGATACCTAAAACTCTCCCCCTGAATTGAATAATCATATCAGATGAAAATAAACATATATCTCCCCTTGAGAATAAAATAATGCCAAAACAAAGAATGCCATCAATATGATCAATCTCAGCAAATAAAGAAGTATAAAATTAGTAGTACGTGTAGCAGAATAATCATAAGTGCGCCAAGATGAAAATTTACCACCAATCAAAACACTGACATATCATTACTTACATCAAAGCTATTCACATATGACTGCTTAAATTTAGAAACCCCAAAAATGCATTCAACAAATCATAATCAAACTTAATCAATCTCCTCCTCATATAAACCATATGAACACAAATTGTCCAAATTCATACAACCTACTATATAGAGAAATCAAGATAAAACTTGAAAAGCTCAAATTATAGAAAACTTGAATCTTTCTATAGGTCTCCAACCAAACATCAACATTTTCTCGACATAACTCCATAAATCAAAATCCAAAAGCAAAACTCTCAAATCGTCAAGCAAAGCCTTATTTTCACAATAATTTTCAACAATAAGAAAAAGCCAAACACATACCAATAACTTGAACTTTAGAAAACCTATAAATCAAAAACTCAAAAATCCTAGACGTTAACTCCTTCGAGTCCTCTTTATTTTGTAAACAACATTAAAATATACTTTTAAAATGTAAAGCACACAGTTCTTGTGCCTCTCGGAGAAATTCAAACCAGACCTTATTCCTCGTCACATCATCTCTATCATCAGATGTCTGGTTGATTTCTTTTCTAGTAACAACTAACTGTGGATCTGGACAGTTTCTGGTATTAACTCCCTTGCGTATCTATTTTGATGTGTGAGGCTAATTTTTTCTAACCCAAGTTTGCTTTAGTAATGTTGGTTGCTGCTGAAAGTTCATTGGAAAGTGTTTAAATATTCGTTTCTTCCTTGAAGTTTCTCCTTGGAAAAATCTAGCTGCACAGTTTTTCTCATCATTTGACTTAGAACATTCGCCTTTATAGCCAATGTTTTGAAAATCTCCTTTAATCTTACCAATTTTTAGCAACTTTTCTAACTTTTCGATACCTCCATTTAATATTCTTATCCCTTTTTCAGTACTAACCAACTTCAACTTTGTTTCATTTATCTCATCTATTGTAAATAACAACTTCTTCTTTAGATCTTGAATGATGTTCTTCATGGTAGAGTTTTCCTTCTTCAATTTCTTATTCTTCTTACATGTTTGCACCCACTTATCATACATTAACTCATAAGCTTTGCAAATATCCTCCACTTGTAATCCAAATCACTGTCAACACTGACATAATCTGAAATTGAACTTCGGGTTAATTCATCTATGTGTTTTTGGAAATTTTAGACTGATTTATCCACGATATCATCATCATTTTCTTCTTTCTACATTGTTGTTAAACAAGCAATTAGACATTTGCTATATAAAACAACCAACGTAGCATTACTCACAAATTCCTCTTCACTACCATACTCACGTTCGGATTCATTCTCACTCCAGGTACTCTTATAAGACGTTCCTTTTCTCTTCTTCAAAGTGTTAGCACATTTCGCTTGCACATGTCTAAAGCCTTAACATTCATGACATTGAATTTTCTTCACTTTTCCTTCACCTTTTTTAGTTTTAGCTTGTTGTTTAAAATTGTTATTTAATGAACTCCCAATGTTCTGTCTAAACTCAGTCTATCCTTCTTCACTTTCTTTAACCACTTGTTGAAATTTTTTATTAATAACTCCATATCCTCAATCTCATTGAATTCATCTTATAAGTCATTCACGACTTTACCAATCTCAGTTTGTAATGCCAATCTTTTGTTCGTCTCTTTTTTATCCCTTAACAAATTAATCTCAAAGTTGGTAAGAATCTCAATTACCTTATCCAAAAACGATTCATTGATATCATAGGCTTCTTAGATGGTTGTAATTTTTGGTATAAATCTCGGAGGCAGTAATCTCATTATCTTATTATCAAGTTTCATATTCGAATACTTCTTCCTAAGTTAATGTGCTTGGTTTGCTATATCACACAATCTCTCATGGAAGTCTCCAATAGTTTCACTTTCATCCACCCTCATCTCTTTAAATCCCATAGCCAACATCTGACATTTCCAAGTTATCACAGATTTTGATCCCTCAATTATAGTTTGCAAAGTGTTCCATGCTTCTTTCGCCGATCCACAAGTTGATATCATAGTAAAGTGACCTTCATCAACTGCATTAAAGATGACATGCAGGGCTTGAGAATTTCCAAATGCTCTATCTTCTTCAGCCCTTGTCCACTTAGATACATCTTTAAGCACTACTTCTCCTTTTTCATCAGTCGTCATTGGATGTGTCTAACCATTTAAAAATGAGTTCCATGCTTTTGTTCCTTGTGCCTAAATGAACACTCTCATCCATGATTTCCACTTAGGATAATTTAAACCATCTAACAACGGTGACCTGATGATTAACACCCCTTTTCTTATAACACAAATTTGCACCAACTTGACGTATAAAGTTCTAATTCAGTGACTTGCTCTGATACCAATTGAATATCCCTAAAGGATGTTGTTTCGTAAAAATCTAGTTCAACCGTAATTGCTTTGAATTGTATCTGTGGTTGTTTGATATAAAGCAACTGAGACAATAACTGTAAACTTTTTAGCACAAACGAAAATTGAAAAATTAAAAACAAAATAAACAAATCAAAATCGTAAATTTGTTAACGCAGTTCGGCATATCTTGCTTACGTCTGTGGGGCCCTCACTCAACTTAATACTTTCACTAATGACAGTAGTTTTATACAAGGCTTTATTGATCCGACTCACTTAACCCTTGACACTATCCCTCGTTCTCACAACTCGTGAAAGTAAATCACACCCAATAGCACGATCGTCTCGTACTAACCTCAACTGAGGATTTTCTCAACAGTATTTGATAATAAATGATGAAAATAAAATAACTTAAGTGATAGAAATAATAATGAATATACACAAAGACAACACTTGAGATAAAAAAAAGCAACTCCTCTAAATATGCTACTTCATCAATGAAAGAACAGGAAGTTATCCACCAAGAATATTGTTTTAGTCTTTCGATATTATCACCAGAACACCTCACACAGCATCAGAAATTCACCAATAAACATGAACATTTCATCAATGAAACGTTACAAGCATCAAAGCTACAAAATGCACGACACTTGTTGAAATTTTACGCATTTCACCAACACTATCGACAACCTTTAAAAGCATACCTAATTAACACCAAATCAAATCAACAATAAACACACCATCGACCATAAGTAACAACGTCAACAATCACAAAAACTTGTGAAGTTTTTACACCCCACTAATCACAACCAGCAACCAAAAATTAACATACCATAAAAACGATTAACAACCTCCAAAGATTCATGCAAAACACAAGATAAAACTAGTTGCCAAAATTTCCCTCAATAGTCGTTCAAAACAAAAGCAAAAAATAGCTGCAAAAATCACACAAAATCGACAATTACACAGCCCACAAAAGTCACGTAACTCTCAACCAAAAATTTAGCGCCAACAGAATCATATCCTATAAAATCAACTACAAAATATTATCCAAGATAGCCCTAAAAATTCTAGTTGCCAATTCACCATATGCCCATCGTTCCTCCACCTAAAAATGACACCAATACAGCCCCACACACTACGTGAAACACAACACAAAGATAACTACAAAATAGTCAATAAAATCTCCAAAAATCCAGCTGCCAAGTCACCATGACCCGATCGATTTTTTCTACAAAAGCAACAACAAAATAACCCCAATAAATCACGTAATCAGGTATTAAAATTTAGCTGTCCAATGTAGATAATATCACCACAGAAATCAGCTACCTTACATGGCCATTATCCCCAACATAGGCAGTCAAATAAGAGTCCAAAAATCACCAAACATCTACATCTTATCTTTGTCAAAATATGGTGATTTGATTCCAATTAAATCCTATCATAACTAGGATTTTTATCCCAAATAATTCTCTTCTTCAAAGAATCCCATATAAGATAGAATATTCGTCATAATAATATTCCTCAAATAATTAAAGATGTCCAATTACAAATAATGCCCAAAATGTCACAACATTATTCTTAACTAAAAAGTAAACCCTACTACCACTTGACAAGTGAGATTTATTGTCAAAAATCTATAAACGTAGATCTCATTGTCACGTGACAATAGAGCCGACTAATAAAAATAAAAAATAGGTCCTACTATCACATAATTAGGTTTTTAAAATTAAATAAAAAGTGGGTTAGCATTAATGAGGCATTTAA
>JANZLH020000035.1:1007110-1029603 GCA_026770325.2 Erythroxylum fimbriatum | reverse complement strand
GGCATAAGAAATTAAACGGAGAAAATACCAATTAACCGAGATTACATCAAGGGTTCGGTTAAAATCCTAGAATGAAAGGTTTAGTTACTCATAATAACAGTAGCAACAATAAAAATAATAAAAACAAGCATTATAAATATAAAATGAGTAGAAAGAAGGAAGAACAAAATGGTGATTGCTTGGTCTTGGAGTCCTCCTCCCTAATGTGAAACGTGAATATCAACTCAATGAAGCCCTCCTTGGTATATTTTTACGTTGTTGCTTGTGCCTTAAAGAGTGAGTAGAGAGCCTTTAGAAATTGAGTGTGTAACGTTGATGCTTGTAGAGTATCGAGTGAGTGCTAAAAAAAATAATCAATGGAGCCCCTTCATGTGCAACGTTAAAGCTCCAATCTGAAAATGAATTGTTTTTTTTTACTTCCCTAGCCCCCTTTGCGTTGATGTTTAAAAAACAATGAAGAGTGAATGTTCAATCAATGAATGAAGAGAGGTGAGGCTTGGAGCTAGTGCTTGGTGGCTCCCACGTTGGTGTTGATTTTGTGTAAAGTTAGGAGCCTCCTTTTGTGTTTACACGTTGATAGCTACTCCAAGTAGCATTGAAGAGCTCTCTCCAACGTAAAGTGAGTGGAGTGTTTAATGGAGAGTGGTCCCCTTTTTTTGTTTTTCACCTTGACAGCTAATCCCTCAATTGCGTTTAAGAGCTACCTCCTTTTTTCAATGAGTGGGGAGTGTTGTTGGTCAAATAGATGGAGCCCTCTCTTGTCCCACCTTTACTGTTCACGTACACACTCACAGCCTCCACTTGCGTCATTTAGTTTTGCATGTGCCTTCCTTACGTGATTTTCTTGTTTAGCCGCCTGTCACGTTATTCTCCTCTAGCCCATTCCTACTTCACGCCTGTTACATTTTTGTCCTGGAGCTTTCCCTTTTTGCTGATTTATCCAATTAAACTGCTGCTCTCTTAGCTGCCTTCCTATAAGCCAATAATAATCATTGTATTTCTCCCAACTAGCGTCACGTGTAGGTTGCTTCTAATTCAAATTGACGCTACCTCTCTTTTCTTATACGTGAATTTCCTCCTGGCTTGTGCATGCTCCTCTCCAATCAAAAGCCTCCAACCCTTTTGTTTAGTCCACGCCAGCCCCCTTTGTTGATTTATTTTCTTTGGCTTGGCTGTAGCGTGTGTTGTCCCTGGCTGTTTTGTTCTTTGGTCACGCCCCCTTACCAATTAAATTTTGCTGTCCATATATGTGTTGTTGGCTGCGTGATTTTCTCTTGATTTGATCCTCCCATTTTCGGCTTCATTGTGATGGATTTTTCTTAATTCTCCACTCAGCCGCCTCCAGTGTATTAGCTTCCGCGTGTGTAGCCTTTTTAGCCTCCAGCTGTCTTGTATTTTTCCTTGCTAAAGCCTCACTTAAATTGCAACCTCCTAATTCATGCTTCTCACGATACTGTGCGTTGATTTATTTCTGGCCTCGTTTAATTGATGTCTCCGTCTAGCTAATTGTTGATTGTCTATGTTGCTCCAAAATGCCAACTTGACATAAAACAAGATTAATTACCATTAAGTATAACTTCAAACCTCAAGAACAAAGAAAATTAACGCACAAAAAGGTAGAGAATAATGACACTAACAAACTTAAAACAAGTGTATTTCCTACAAATTAAACAAAACCCATTAAAAATGCAGATAAAGATAAACTAAACAATTTAGTAGGAAAAATATGTATAAGACCCAATAATTAATCCAGAAATTAAAGGAAAATGCCATTAATTCTAATGATAAAAATGCATCTAACAGCCCACCTTGTGGTGTGATAACAATGGCACTCGAGCTCTCGCACAAAATCCAGTCTTCCATGCACGAACAAAGCATATCGAAATCAATGTGCACTTCTTGCGAGATAAAATTGCAGATGGAGTCATTGAAGTCAAGTATGTCGCCTTTGATGATCAGCTAGCAGATTTGTTTACAAAACCAATGGCTGCATTAAGACATTCATCTCTCTATACAGAACTCAATCTCTTGTCTTCACAGGAGATGAGTTTGAAAGGGGATGTGAGAGATAATAAAAAGCATACGGGCCCAGATCAAAACAACAATGAGCTTCACAAACCCAATAACAAGTATATTCTAGAAGCAGGAAACATTCTCAAGAGTTCTACATCCTCCCAAAAATGGAATTCTATTGTAACAAGAAAACGCAATATCGTGTACAGATGATTGGTTGCCACAAGTGTCCTTTGTCTTTTGTATATATATATACACACAGTCATGTAATCTTAAAAAACAATAGAAATAAAAAAGCTCCGTTCTCAGGAAACATTTAATTGGTTGCCTTGTATTTTTCATGTCACATATATTTTACTATTATTCGTAATAAAAATCTAAGAGTAGTTTTTCTAATTACAAACCACATAAAATTAATCATGGATTCTAAAAATTAGACATTTTCTAAAATTAAGGAAAGTAATTCCTCTTTTATACTAAAATATAATTTGTACAAAATTAAATATGTTTTTCACTATTCTTAACTAGTGATGTTAGAAATTTCAAAACGTTATATCATATTTTTTCTTCTCTAAGAAGTGTACAAAAACTACTATTAAAGAGCTCATAATTATTAGATGGTATTCAAGTAATATTTTTATTATTATTTTAATACAAAATAAGAAATATAAAATAAATAGTCTTTTAACTAATTAAGAACTTCAATACAGATATCTTAAAAAATCGAATTCAGGGTATATACTAATCTTTTTTTACTTTTTGTAAAAGCATGATCTTTAATTAGTACATATAATTATATTTTATCATCATTACTAAAATATGAATTGACATTAAATAGATCAACTGACTTCCTTTTCGCACTTTTTTTTTTTTTGCATTGTAGACTCATCTGAATGGTTTAGTTATTAAAATTGAGTCTTTTGTTCTGATGTGTTTTGCTCGCAAACAAGTTTTGTAGGCACTTCCTCAAGGGGTGTGGCTCGATGGTTGAGAGTGGAGCTTGGCTTCAATTAGGTCCCAGGTTCGATTCCATACTAATCCCTCTTGTAAAAGCCTGGGGCAGCTGAGATTTTACCTGTAGGTAGAGAACTAATTGGACCCTCAATGATGATGTGCGCCCGCTTGGCCTGCCTGCGAAGTAGTGTGCCAATTGGACTCTCGGAGAAGTGTGCCCGCTTAGCCCACCTATGAGGTTTCCTCGAATAAAAAAAAGTTTTGTAGACACATATAAGTGTGTTCTAGGCCTAATGAAAAAAAGAGGCAGGCCTACTCATCACCCTCAAATCTAGGCCTGAGTTAGAACAAAAGAAAAAAGAGCTAAATTTTAAATAATAATTTTGGTAAGGAGCAAATTTTTATTAATTTTCATCAAAATTATTTTTCAGTAAATTTATACCAACTTTAAATAAAAATCAAAATTTAATCTTAATCACTAAAGTTCAATTGACTTTGTCAGTGGGTCATAATTAAACAACAATTTTCCTGAACTAATTGAAAACTAATTAACTTAAACATACATTAAACTAATAGAGTTTAAGGAAAAGTTCCTTGCTTAAGCATATAAATTAAGAGAATTTTTATAATATAAAAATTATGCTAATATAAAAATTTTAAAAATTTGAAATTATATTTAAATTTAAATTTATTAAATCAAATATAAAAAATTTAACTTTAATTTTTTTGGTTATCCATTTTAAAATTTATTTAAATAAATTAATAGTTTGATCTGACAATCACATAACTTTTCTTACTAAAGAAAAAAAAAATCACTAATTCGATCTAAGATCAAAAATCACTAATTCGATCATTAGATCCTGATCAACAAAATGTTTATCAAAATTGCCTATATACATTTATCAAACACCCTAAATCTAGTAATGTGACTAGGCCTATTTCTCAAATCTGTTGTCCAAAAAATGATATAACATTAATTTGTTTTTACTCGTTTTTGTCTATATGTTTGGTTTCTTTCATTTGGTATTTGATTAACCAAAAATCATCACATGAAAAGTTAATAAATGCTTTTGAAAGACATTTGAAATAAAATTTGGTATTAAAAATTTTTATTTTGGGCAACAAAATGTGGTGAAATGAATTGCTTTAAATTGTATACCTTCCATACAAACATCACCACGTTGAAAGCACCATATACACAGGAGCTCTTATTGCAACTCGCATCATATATACAATTACCAGCAATAGCCCTTTCTCATTGCAAGAATTATTATCTCTTGCCTATGGTGAGTGCTTCCATACCTAATCCTCAGTATCTTTCCTCTTTCCAATTTTTCTTGTTAGTGTTCTGTCACAGAAGAGTGAGCTTTTGTAATGCTTTTTACATGATTTCGTATGAATATTGTTCCTTTCTTCTTAAATGGTGTTACTTCAAAATTCCTATACATAAATCTTACCCGATTCATTTAGTTATGTATTTATCTTCATTTTTGAATCTGTTTAGAGTGCTCCTTTTTGTTTTTGGTTTCGTTTCTTTCCATCTCTCTTTGTTTTTATCTTCTGTTCTTGGCAACCTCTCCACCTTTTCTTTTCTAGTTAGTGTTTTCAATTGTTATGTAATTAATCTGAACCTATATATACAAACTCATGAATCTAACAATATGCAGTTGTTTGCTTTTATATATCATCTTTTTCTTCAACGATGACTTCTGTTTCTACTTTGTTTAACAATTCTTTATAAGCTAGCAGGTCGCAATTGTACGAGGAAAACAACAATTTCTCTTTCAGAAATCACAATCTCTAGTGTAATTTTTTTGGATTTCTAATTATTATTATTAAATCTATAAACTAACAACAATTTTGGTTTAACATGGATCGATATATAGCTGAAAACAGTTTACTTATCATCTATGGCCTCTGAACGATCGAATCAAGGAGACAATCAATCGAATGCTGGAAGCTATCAGAGTATTACAGTGGACCTGACTCTTACTTTGGGATTACCATATCAGAATAATGCTCCATTTGAAGATAACCAACTTGCAAGACAAAATGCTAACTCTATCCTCAGCAGTGTCACCACTGATCATCATCAACCTGCTACCAATCAAACCCTTCTTCTTGATTCCCAACCTCAGGTATATATATACACAGATATATGCATGTTCGTATTTAATTTGTTTCTGGTTTTTATTTTTTTGCTTCACTTCTATGATATTTTGGCATATTTATTGAATGCATGTGGTGGATTAATGATAAGAATTTTCAATATGACATCAAATGTATACCATTTCTTTTGATGAACAAGTTCACAATTTTCTCATTTTTTTACCAATATTTATTTCAAAATTATCTAAATTTTATTTATCTTGATACAGAAGACTTGTGGTTTTGTTGTGTCATTTTATTGTGGACCTGACTTACCAAAGAAGCGGTGGAGGGAGTACTAAAACTTGGTAATACGAATCATTATTGAGAAGTATTAATCTTATATAGTTGTGATACTTGATTAGACAGTTGTTGTTACCAAATAAGCTATTCGAGAAACGATAATTACTATACTGGACTCGTTAGTTAGAGTTACTAATACAGTGGGTATCTTATTTGATAATAGAGTCATTATGCTAACAAAATCCCAAAAAAAAAAGAGAAAAGAGAGAGAAAAAAACCTAAAATATAGGATGTAGACTCATTGGGTTCTAACTACAAATACATTGCTGCATTGTTTTAACTATCTAGGTTTAAAATGCAAAAATACATAAATGTGATATTAAAATGCAAAAGCATTGAACAAACAATAACAACATTTCGATGAAAGTAACGCTGATATACAGACAGGGACGTAGCTAGCTGGGGGCCAGTGGTGCACTGGGCCCCCCAAAATTTATAAAAATTAAATATTTTAATTTTTAATATATATATATATATAAGGACAGAGTTATTTGGAGCTTATTGGTACACTGGACCCTCAAAATTTAAAAACTTAAATATTTGAGCTCTCCTATCTTAAATTTCTGGCTCCGTCTCTATATACAAAGATGAAAATATTCAATAATATATAACTTTATTCTTACATAGTTGAGAGATTATTTCCGCTATTTTACATAAATATATGTAAGTATATATATATGTATGTGTGCATATATTAAGTATACGCGTGCACACATGCACATATATATATTGAAATAATAAGTAATAATAATTAAAAATAAACATGAAGGATAATAATTAAATAAATAAATATGTATAAATAAAAATATAAAAACAAGTAATACAATAAATATAGAATAAGGTAAAGGATAAAATAAAATAAGTAAATAAGTATTCAAACAAGAAAGAAGAAAAGTAAATAAATATATCAAACAAGCTATTGTAAGAAAATATTTAAGTTAAGTAAAAAAAATGTTCAGCTAAATACTAAGAAAAAAATGCTATATATTAAATGGCAAAAACAAGTCCTGGCTTCCTAAATAAAATTTTAAAAATAAAATCGAGAAAATTCATACATGACATATACACAACTAAAAAGAAAAAGAAGAAATAACTACAACTTTAAAAAAAAGAGAAATGAAAGAAATGAAGAGTCTAACTTGAAACAAAGATATAATTTAATTTGTTCTGATTTACTTATCTTATTAAATAATTTAATAGTTCAATAATTTTGAAGGTGATAGGTTTATTTGAGTTAAGAGTGAGTTTGAATATTTTTTAAAAGATAAATCACAAAAAATATTGTAAAAATCGAGTATAAATTGAAATCGACATTTTTATTTATTATTCTCTCAACTTTTAGAATTTTATATTTTAGATAAATTTATCTCATATAGATCTTCTAAAAGAACAATTATATGACACACAATGTATTCCCTCAATTCTAGTTTAAAGAATTTTAAAATCTTTAATTCTTCAGAAGATATATGCTTTGTCACACGTATCATAGCAAGGCAGCTACTTGCTTGAACAGGAAGTTGTCTACAATGAACCAACAAATATGGCAGCTAATCATAGCACGAACCTCCATGGAATGGCTAGAGGAGTAGGTACGAACCAGGCTGAGAGAAGAATTACTGTAGAAGGGATCAGGACTGTGCCCCATTTTAACATGAACCCAAATGCAAATGGGATGAATACAGTCACCGCAGGCTTTATGGTGGGAGTTCCTGCTCCCAATCAGAACAACCTCAGTTATTACCATGGTAACTTGGTCCCTCTGATGCCAAACGTGAACAACAATGGTGCCCTTCTCGGTTACGCCACAAGAAACATCATCGGCGATCTTGTGACCGGAGCCTCCGTTGGTTTACGTCCAGGTGGAGGAAGTACAAGTGAAGAGTATCTATACAATGATCCCAACAGGCGGTGCACCCTCTGCAACTGCACCACTTTTCAAACTCCTATGTGGCGTAGAGGCCCCCATGGCCCTAGGGTATGTATGATTCAATTTTTATTTTTATATTTTGCTTCAAAAGTTTGTTTAATTTCAATTACTTTGGTATGATTCTATGCTTGGTGAGGAATTAATTCTATGATTTTGACATTAATACATTTTTACTAATATTATTAATTGACTTATAGTATCTCATTAATTGTAAAGAACCCTAACACCTTAATATGCTTATTGCTTACTATGTTAAATATGTTTTGTTGTTTGTGTGTTTCACTTTCAGACACTGTGTAATGCTTGTGGCATAAGGTACAGAAGAGAAGAAGAGAGAAGGATGCGCAGGGAAGCAGGTAACAACAATAATCCCTAGAATGGAAACAGAAGATAGATGAAGAATGAGAGAGAGATAGAATTTGTTGACGTTGATTATGGAACTAACGTTATATTGCAGGAGGACACTCAGAAGAAATAGTTTGATATGTATATTTACAGTGTTGTTGATTCTGAAGCAATATTTGGAGAATGAGTTCATGAACAATACAGTTTTCAAAATATCGAAATAAAAATGAGTTTGCTTCTTAAAATTGTCCTTTTCGTTTCAATATTGGAGAAAATTGTAATTATTATTTTTAATGTATATCAAATAAAATTTTGAGTGTATGTAATGATTTTTAAATTACAAAATTTAAAATATTATCTAATAAATTAATATTTTAAAATCAAATTAATTTAATTTAAATAGTTAATAATATACTCTTTTTTTTAATGATTAAAGTATTATATAGATGAAATTAATACCACATTACAATGAGCTCAAGGTTGTTCGCCTTTGCTCTTAAAGGAGAACTAGTTATACATAGCAAAGCTAGAAAATAGACTTAATATGAAAATGTACAAATTACAAGCCTCACATGTTCTTCATATCCGTAGTCAAAAGCTCCTGTAACTGATTAGCATAGATGCAAGCTCTGATACTATTGATAACTCTATCAACCAACTGGTATTTCTTTATCTTCTTATCAGTAAACCGTCTACTGTTATGCTCTTTTCATATGATATATATGGGAATCGTAAATGTTGCTTTGAAGAGAGGAGCGTTGGGTTTCCTCCACGCCGAATTGTCAATGATCCAAGGTAATATTTGCTCCTAATTATAACCACAAAAATTATAAGGTAACATGTGAAAGATTCTACTCCAGATAACCTTAGTATAGGAACATTGGAAGAACAAATGATCCTTATCCTCAACAGCAATAGTACACAATAAACAAGTTGTATCAGTATTGCTATCCTATTGGCTCTTGATTTGAAGTCTATTCTTCATTGCCAACCAAAGAGATGAAAGAAGCCCTTGGACACACTACCTTTCATTCCCCAAAGGAGATCAGACCACGGCACATCAGGTAATATATCTGTAAATAATTGAAAGCAAGAGTGATTAGAGAAATTACCATTCCTGTTTAGAGACCAAGAAAAGACATCAGCATTCTGAAGATCATTCAGACATGGAAGGTGATTCAGCATATTATATGTTGGAATGAGCTGTCAAGGAGATTTGCTTTCCTAATAGGCTTCTTGATTGGAATGATTGATTTGTTTCCGAAAAAATAAGTTGACTACCTTAATGGGTATATATATATGTACTTTGTAACCAGAAAAAAAATATAGAAAAAAGAAAAACTTTTGTGGACGTAGGCAACAACAATGCCGAACCACGTTAACTCTGTCTTACCTTTCTTCTTGTTTTTCTTCTACCTTTGATTGATGTTTTGACATTATAGAATCCTCTAAATTTCCCATACCATTCACCATTCAAAATTAGAGATGAAACTCAAGAGTTCAAAGGCAATATGTTCCTTAAGTGTTGAAAGTCTGGTTGGTAAGCTAAAGGGCTTATGTCAAGCCATTTGTCATACCAAATCCAAGTCCTATCTCCATTGCCAATTTTATGTTGTATGCAAGGATAAATAAGCCCTCCAAGCATCATTATTTGCTTAAAAATAGGTGACCCAGCTCTAGAGCAGTCCAGCTGCTAGAAATTTGTATGTTTCAGATAGTGTTCATGTACTCATTTGATCCATAATGTATTTTGGTCGGTGTACAGTCTCCATAACCTCTTGCACATCAAAACCGTTTGCATTGTGGAGATAGGAATGATACCAAGCCCTCCCTTCCTTTTCGATACAGTAGCATCACTCCATTTAATTCTAGCTTTCCTGGAATTATCAATTGTACCAGACTATAGGAATGCCTTCATAATTCTATCCATCTCCTTGATCGCTTTTCGAGAAAGAGATATATGTGTTGTCAAATGGATATGTAAACTGCTAAGAACTGAAATAATGAGAGTTAATATGACAACATAAGATAAGAACCTATTTTGCCGTGCCAAAATTCTAGACTTCAATTGTTCAATGATGGGTATACAGTCTGGATATCTAGGCTTGGAACTTGTAATAGGAACACCCAAATAAGTAAAGGTACGAGAAACTATAGTGAAACCAGTAAATCATCTTAGTTTATTCGAATTCCGCACATCACCAGATAGATACACGTAGCTTTTATTAGAGTTAAACTTGAGGCCAGATCATTAAGCAAATAAGTTGAGAGCATTCATCATAATTTTGATAAAAGGGACATCCGCTTCGCATAGAAGTAAAAGATCATCAGCATATATAATATGAGTGAGATTAGTTGCTTTACAAAGATGATGATATTTGAATCCCATGAGCTTAGTTAAAATATAGGACAATCCTTCCATAACTAAAGTGAACAAGTAAGGGGATAACGAATCTCTTTATCGAATGCCTCTAACTCGTTTGAATGGTTTGGTAGGGATATCATTAACAAGAACACTCAATGAGGAAGATTGTAGACAAGCCATGATCAATTGTAGTAAATGAGAAGGGAAGTGAATAGCCTTAAGACATATTCTTATGAAATCCCAACTTATAATATCAAATGCTTAAAGAAATCAATCTTTAATAAGCAACTTTTGACTTTGTACCTGTGTTATAATCTTTCAGCTGCTCTTGAACCAGCATAATATGATCTCCAATATGTGTATCAGGCATAAAAGCTCCTTGAGCAGGGTTAATAAAGTCTAATAAGGCCAATTTAAGCTTTTTTCAATAAGAATCTTCGATATCACCTTATAGATAGTGTTACAATAGGATATTGGCCGAAAATCACTCATAGTAGAGGGTCTCTGCTTGTTGGGACTAGAAAAATGTAAGCACGATTAGTTTCCTGCAGAAGTTTGGTTGACTTAAAGAATTCTTGAACAGTCTTAGCAAGTAGCTCACCAGTAATGTCCCAAGTACGTTGAAAAAACAACACAATAAAATCATCAAGACCAGGGGATTTAGATGGATGTAGATTGAATAAGACCCTTTTGATATCATGAATCGTGACAGGCGAGAGAATAGCATTCACAGTATCCTGCCTAAGACTGTATTCAAACATGCTGCAAATATTAGGGCTTGATGAAACAATATTTGTACTACTCGTTAAATCCAAGAAATATTGTCGAGCTAGTTCCATGAGGCTATTTTGATTAGTACATTCTCGCCAGCTACCATCAAGAAGCATGGGAATCTGATTAACATCCCTGCGAGCTAGCAAGGAGGCATGAAAATATTTAGTATTGGAATCCCCATCTTGCAACTAGTGCAATCTAGCTTTCTGTACTAAGTCCAGTGCAATCTAGCTTTCTGTATTAAGACTGAGTTATGAAAACTAGAGGGCTTCTTGATAGGATTTTAGAGAGTGAACCTCCATTTATCAATATACAAGATTATGGGGATTCAAAAACAATTGTGATAAGTAAGAGTGAGCTTTTCTTTCAGGGTATGTAAGTGAGTTCTTCTGTCGAGCATAAAATGTTTAATAGCTACCTTCACACATAGGAGCTTATACATGAACTGATAAGCTTTATATCCAGTAACATTGGTGTGCCAATAAGTAATAACAAGATCTGAGAATCCCACCATACTAGTTAGTGCATTGAAGAATCTGAACGGAGCACCTATAGATGTATAGTGAGTGAGTCTCTGAATCAGCATGGGTGAGTGATCAGACATCAAGTTCTCACCAAAGTAAACAAATGAGGAAGGAAAGTGATTTAACCATATTCCCAAAGCAGCTTTTTTCTCGTGGCTCACAATTAAAAACAGATTGCGAACAAAGGACAGTTGGTTCGGAATCTATGACCCCATTTGTGTGTTGTGCAAGTTAGTCAATAAAAGTAGAAATTACCTATTTTTTGAATGCGTTTATACCAAAGTAGCGTGGAATCGAATCTTATCTATGATAAGTTTCCTAACCTTTACTTATGACTGGCCTGCGGTTCTAGAGGAGATTATTCATGCAAACAGGAGGCACAATTGTGTTATGCTTAGAACTTCTTTTCAGATGGTTCTATATCACATCTGGCGGGAGAAAAACAGACGTCTTTATAAGCAACTGGAACAGCATAAATATCAGTTAACAGACTGCATTATTAACTTGATTCGGGAGATCATCATTGGGCATGGGAAGCAAGACCAAGCTCTGTTTGACAATGAGAAGGCGTTGGTGCATTTAATTGTAGTTTGGGGCTGTATTATGTGCTCTGTTTTTTCCTCTTGACTTTCCTGTGCTACTAGCGCATTTGTGAATGAGGCCCGGATGGCCCTTTTGTCTTTTCTAGGTTTGTCATTCTGGTTCTCGATATTTCTTTAGTTATTTATAATATCTTAAAATTTCATTAAAAAAAAGTAATTTAATCATATGGTGTTCACAAGTGCCCGGTCAAGTTTCTTTTTTACAAGCAGAGTACCTTGTTGATTATTGGACCAAGTAAGCAAATCGTCCAGTAGAATCAACATCAACGATCTCCATAACTAAACTCAGCTCCAAAATTCATCTAAGATGGCAACGAAGAAGAAAAGAGGAACAATGGCCAGTGAAGAAGCAGGCACCAAGGCAGAGAACACGTGAAGCATACATATAAGGAATTTGAATTTTGTTTTTTATATATTGTTTCTTCTTATTTTAAAGTAAAAATTTCCATTCTATTGTTTATTTTATGTTTTTTATTAGCATAATGGAAAGCATTTCCATTGCAAATTGTGATATTAGGCATAATAATTTAATCTTAATTTTTTTATTTTTAATCCTTAAATATTTTAAAATTTATAATATACAAAATTATAAATTAAATTCATAAAGCATTGACGTTTTTAGTTATTATTTTAAAAAAGTAAAAAAAAATTAAAGTACATAGAAAACGTATTAGCATGCTATTTGTAAATTATATAATTTATACAAACAAAATTGCATGATTCAAATTATGCATATTAAATAAATATTTAAAAATATAGTTATTAATAATTTACAATTTATCTATTATGATAAAACATTGAAGAATTTATAATTAAATTCA
Source organism: Erythroxylum fimbriatum (assembly GCA_026770325.2). NCBI lineage: Eukaryota > Viridiplantae > Streptophyta > Magnoliopsida > Malpighiales > Erythroxylaceae > Erythroxylum > Erythroxylum fimbriatum. The sequence continues at coordinate 1,016,827 of JANZLH020000035.1, read as the reverse complement.
TAAAACATTGATACTATAATTATTATTTGAAAGAGCAATTAAAATTTGGAGTAAAGTCACTTTGCTAAATTTTCTTTTTCTCCAAAAAAATTTATAGTATCTTTAATTTATTAACTGTTGTCTGCGGAACGACGACTGCGTCGTCAACTCTGTCCCCCACCTCCGTCTCTCTCGTCCGCTCTTTCCGGTAATTTTCTTCTTCCCTTGTATTTCGAATCTTTCTCTTTCTTCTTGTTTCCTCTAAGTAGAAATTTCTCTTGCTTGATCTACGTATGATTTCACCGTTTATTGAAAATAACAAGATAAAAAAGATTGGTTCTTTCCGTCAAATGCAATTCCTTTGATCGACTTCAGTTGGGTAGATCAATTCTTTCATAACGTTTCTAGTGTGATTGCGTTGATTGCTTGCAGTGTTTTGGTGGGATGTGAGATCATTAGAAAGGATTTGATTTTGAGGGATTTAATTATGTTCTTTGCTTTTGGTGATGAAATTGTAATTGGGGATGGTTTGGTTTTGTTGCAGGTGATTGGTTAATTGATTGTTCATTGTGTGGTAAGTAAGTGAAAGATGGGACTGAAACAGGCAGTAAAGAGCCTGGATGCTTTTCCTCGTGCAGAGGAGCACTTGCTGCAGAAAACACGATCTGGTGCTCTTGGTAATGCATTTTTTCTCTTTCCCCTCTTCCCGATTTTATATTTTGTTTTATAACTTAAAGCCATACGTTTTTTCTTTTCAACTTTAGGTTGAAGAACCCATGCACTAGCATTGTTTATAGGTCTGGATTAGCTGAAAGCTTCCAAGCTAGTACTTTTATATTGACTGCAATTTTATTCGTATCTAACTGTTAAACATTTTGTTGAATTTTTCTCATTTCGTTTAGTCTCCGTAGTTGGCCTGGTGATAATGGCTACGCTGTTCTTTCACGAGCTGACATATTATCTTAGCACATACACTGTTCATCAGGTTGGTGTTGAATCTTTATCCCTTTGTTGCCTATGTAATTTTTTGATTGAGATCGACTAGCTATGAAAAGTGAAACCTGCAGAGTTTAGCATCCTAAGAAAAATGGTATAAATGAGGCTTCAGAAATCAGTCTGGCAAATTCATTATATTTAATTGTTTATTAATTAAACACACTCCTTGTAGGCTGTAAAACACTGTAGTTGGAATGAGGAATGTTATTGCTCTGTGATTTTCTTAGAATTCTTGCCTTTTCATTTTCTAGCTAAATGGTGACAACTGGAAGTAAAATTTTATTTATGGTTTCTGTTGCTCTTTTAGGGCAGCAGATTGTTATTGTACTACTGTAAAACAAATAAATGTTTTTTGTTTCTCTTTTAGGGAAGCAGATTTTTATTATACTATTTGAAAAGCAAATACTGTATCATAAACATTCTTACAAGCTTGATTCAAGTATAACTCATCATCTAAGGAATCTATATGTTAGGAATTGATGACATAACTATATAAGATGTAAAGCACTGGTTATAGGGAAATGATTTCTATCATTTGGGTTTGACTTCCTAATAATGCTGTCCAAAGCCTAGTTGACATAGAACCATCCCGGATGCATGTTCACCTTACAATTGGATATGCCTATATCTCTCATGACATAATATTCGTTGGCGGTACCTTTCTTGATCAGACTTTGTAAACAGAGTATGGATAAACCATAGCTTTGTTGGTCTTGTGATTGCATATCTAACCTTATATATAAATTCAGCATATTCTATCAGTTATGCCTAAAAAGTATGTATGTGAACTGACGTTGCTTGTGTTTTCTAGATGGCTGTAGACGTGAAACGAGGAGATACTCTTCCAATTCACATAAATATGACATTTCCATCATTACCATGTGATGGTTAGCCATTCTTTTCAACTAACTTCAAGTTTGAATTTCGATCCTTTGTTCATCTCACCTTTCATGATGATGCAGTGCTTGTGTATTTGTTTTCAGTTATTTATTTTGTACACTTATGAATTAATAAATGTAGTCTTAAGTGTGGATGCTATTGACCTGTCGGGAAAGCACGAAGTGGATCTTGATACAAACATATGGAAAGTAAGATTCCTCTTTCTTGTTAAAAGACTAGATGAGTGATGAATTGCTTTGAGTACTACACAGTGTAAACTATTCATTTGCTTTGCTGGCTCCTTTTGAAACGTTGGAAGATGTTAGTTACCCATTTCTTCTTCTTCTTCTTTTTTTTTTCCCTTTTTGTTCATGCCCACAGGGAAGCCATTTTTGTGTAACTTATATGTTACCCACACTCATGCGCACAAATATATATATATATATATATATACACAGTTTTTGGTAACAAGTATATTTTCGATACCCGGAAACTCTATAAACTTCCTTGCCTTCATTATTTTAAAAAAAAATCCATGTCTTTATGGAAAAAATTAAATGAAGTTTGTGCATGGTTTCCCTTTGTAATCCATCCATGCACGTTGATTTCTGGAGCTTTTTGTTCTTATTTATATTGTTCTCTTCTCAAAGAGGGTATGATGGGATAGTAATGCTGAAGGAAATGTCATCTTAGTCCTCTTTTACACAAACTAAATGCTTACATTTTTAGTGCTAGTTGTTTAAAAAAAAGGTTTTCCTATTTTGTCTTTTTCCGTCTGCATGCCAATGTAAAGCTAGTATATAGTATGTGTTAAGCTAACCAGATCAAAAGTTTTGCAGATTGGTCTGGACAGACATGGTCATGTCATTGGCACTGAGTATTTGTCAGACCTTGTGGAAAAGGAGCATGAGGGTCATAAACATGGTATGCTTATAAAAAATTATACATTTTTCTTCTGATTTAATTTAATAGATAACTTCTTTATAATCCTTGTCTATAATTGTTTACACACTTAAGAGTTTATTAATTCTATATGAATTTATGGGCATGGATTTATCTTTCATATTTCCGATGATTTTTTTCTTTTTCTATTTTTGTTTGGATGATTGAAATCTGATACTTTTAATGTCCGTTAAGTTTTTAAAATGCAATAGATGTTTTGTTTGAGACTTTGTTTACCAATTACTGTGACCAGATCATCATGGTGATGGTGATTCGAAACATCATACTCATGGCTTTGATCAGGATGCTGAAACTTTTGTCAAGAAGGTGAAGCAATCATTGTCAAATGGAGAAGGATGCCGGGTATTCAGCTTTTAACATTTCTGTTATTGTCTGATGCTAACCTCACTATTGATCCAACAATGATGGAAGACATGGTATATCTGTTGGGTTAATTTCTTTTGCAGGTGTATGGTTATCTAGATGTCCAAAGGGTTGCTGGGAATTTTCATATCTCAGTTCATGGTCTAAATATCTTCGTTGCCCAAATGGTCAGAACTATAGTGCACTGAGTGTGTTATTTACTTTTCTGTTTATATGTTGTAAGCTTCTTCTTCTTCTTTTTTTTCTATGGATCATATTTTATAATGATGTGTATAAAGTGCACCTAGATTAAATCCTGGTAGGGAGGAGGAGGTGTTTGACCTCCTTTCCCTTTGAGCGATATGGCTTAATCTTTGATGGTATTATGTTGTGATTATTTGTTCATTAACTTTATAAATCAGTTCCATTAAGATGATTTGTTCAATTTGTACTACAGATTTTTGAAGGAGCTACTCATGTAAATGTAAGCCACATTATTCATGATTTATCCTTTGGACCAAAATATCCGGGAATTCACAACCCTCTCGACGGGACAGTGCGAATTCTGCATCAAACAAGTGGAATTTTCAAATATTATATTAAGGTTAAGCCTTAGATTACTTTCTTTTTTCTAACAGATCTATATTTATGATACCTGCCTCTTGACATGGGGCATGATACTTGTATTCCGTATGCAACAAGTTTGTTAGGCCTATGTTTTCTAGGGTTAAGCCAAAGTGAAACCTCTTCAACTATGAACTCCTGAAGGAAACAAAATTATAGCCATTCCTGGAAAGCCTGACGTTAAAATGACTTCCTTCTTGAATTAGCCTGTCTCTCTCTTCTTGTCATGCAGTAGAAATACCAAGTTTTCAACCTTCATCAAACCTTACTGTTAAGTTGGTACATTTTTGCCTCCATTATCGTCTATAATATTTGATGATAAAGATATCAGTAGTTCAGTTTAGAGGATGGCCTAATTCCAGAGGAGGTTTGGTAATTTTCCAGTTTCTTACATTATAAATTCCCCTGTAAATATTCATAGTTGATTTTTGCTTCAAAGGATCTGAAAGATTGTTGGTTTTGACTGAAGGTTACCCTTGATTGATATGGCCTACATTAATGACTGCAATTTTTGCGTTATATCTCGCAGATTGTTCCAACTGAATACCGACACCTCTCAAAACAAGTTTTGCCTACAAATCAATTCTCTGTCACTGAGTACTTAACTCCCATGACTGAATTTGATAGGTCATGGCCAGGTTGGATTTACTGTTCCCAACATCATTTTCCCTGCTTTAACCTTGGTTGGCTGTTAATTGCTTGATTATTGTCTATTTATGCAGCTGTTTACTTCTTGTATGATTTATCCCCCATCACTGTAACAATCAAAGAGGAGCGACGTAGTTTTCTCCATTTCATTACTCGTCTTTGTGCAGTTCTAGGTGGCACATTTGCTTTAACAGGTTAGTTCACAATTTCTGATGGTATGCTTTAAATTTAACCAAAGTTGGGTAGATTCGAGTAAATTTGGTTCGCAGCTGGGTGGTGATCCTACACCGGACTAACATTACTAGTCTTTGAGGAGATGAATAATTACATCAAACTTAGTCACATTTTTGCTGATCCTTCTGTATGGGAACAACGGCACCGATTCTAGGAAACAGTGTATACATGTCAATCCTGGTTGCGGTTTAAGGCATGAGCTTCAGTTTTCGTGGTGAATGAAATGAAATTACTAAACACTTGGTATTCAACTGATATTCGCAAGCCAACATTCGTATGCAGCAGCTAGCTATTCATATTCTCAATTTGTTCCCATCTTTTCTGACACCTTATGGTAATAACTTTGGTGCTCTCACAGGAATGCTGGATAGATGGATGTTCAGGTTTCTCGAAGCACTAACAAAACCTAGCCCAAGAAGTGTGCTCCGGTGAACTTACGTTGTAGACTAATTGGTTTTACTGCATATCAGCGTCTCTCAGGAATCATTCATGCAGATGAATTGCAGTGAAGAAGGCTAAACTGCGTTTTCTTATGGTATTAGCATCAATGTCAACTTTTTCCACGGTAGTGAAAATTGAAAGATTGGTCATTGCAACTCTGGGTAATAATATTCATTGAATGTTTTGTCATGTCATGGAGAGGTGTGACAGTCAAAATAGGTGCTGTACATTTAACATTCTTTCTGTAGACAACAATTTTGATCCTACTTCATCTACATAAGCTCATTAATGGTTGCCATGGTTTTTAGTTTTTACCAGATCAAGTTTGGCTTTGTGGGTTGCTTTAACATGCATGCATACCAGCAGATCTGCTCTGGTATGTCTAAATTAAAATTCTGACAGCTTGGAAATAAATGAGTATGTCCTAAATAAGAAGAATAACTTGACCATGTATACGTGTGTTTACCTTGGAGATCTGTCCATGCATAAGCACATCTGGACTTTCTTACACTAGCAGTCTCAGCCTTATACCAGTTATTTGAAGAATGACCTCAGAATATAATATTTTATAGTTTTCCTCTTCCACATTATTTAAACTATTCATAGTTTCTTACTCCTTTTTTCCAGAGAAAACAATATGTCCTGACAAGAGACGTATTACATGATTACATCATGATTATCAGTAAATTAAATATACAATAATATTTTATTATTTATGAATTTAATGGCTATTCATGCCTATTAATTATTTGCATTCTAAAATTTTTTAGTATATTGTTACATAATAATAAAAAAATTTATATTTTAAATTGATTTAAATATTTTATTTCTTTGATGCAAGGATCAACAATATGATGATTTAATAGCTTTTCATGACTATCATTATTAATAAATAAATTTTATTTATAAAAATAATTTATTATTTATAAAAATAATTTATTATTTATAAAATTCCTTTTTTAATGTAATTTCTCTTTTGTAATCTTTCTTTACACAATTAAAGAATTTCAGAGGAGATGAAAGTAACTATTCTTACTCTATCTTGTCTCTTTTCTATGCTCAAACATACTACGCAGCTTGAAGTCTCTTACTCTTCGCTTTCGTAAGAGCACTCAACGTGTTGAAACACATACATAAACGAACAAGAACACCATCTTCCTCGCATTAAATTTGGCCCCAACAACCAACCAACCCTCCTTCCCTATGTTCACATTCTCCTTCTCTTCTATATAAACGTCACAAGTATACAGTGACAATCACTCTTATATCATCTTCATTTCCAGTACATAGTGCCTGTCTCTTTGTAGTTCATCACTTAACCAGAGTCAGGAACATGGCTTGTCTCAAGTTGGTCTGCTTGGTGTTAGCGTGCATGCTGGTGGCTGCACCAGTGACCGTGCAAGCTTTCATAGCCTGCAATACTGTGTCAAGCAAGTTGGCTCCGTGCATTAACTTCCTGAAGAACGGTGGCACGGTCCCCCCAAATTGCTGTAGCGGTGTTACTGATGTCCAAAGCTCCGCCCGGACAACCGCAGACCGTCAACAAGTTTGCGAGTGCTTGAAACAAGCTGCCGGCAGAATCACGGGACTTGACACCAGGAAGGCAAATGCCCTTCCCAAGATCTGCAAAGTTAACATTCCCTACCAGATCAGCACCGCCACCAACTGCAAGACGTATGCGTCTTTATACACCAACTATGAATGCTTAAACTCAGTCTTAGGATGATTATTCACTCCAAAACATTGGTACAAAAATATTATTATACTTGAGGTAATTCTTAACATTTGACTGGTTCTTTTTTGCTTTGCTTGTGTGGTTGCAGTGTTAAATGAAGTTCGAAGAGCGGCCATTTCGTCGTGATCGAGTGAGGAATAAAATGGGTGGTGATTTCTGCTCGAGTCTCCTGATCAGAGACTTTCTTTTCTTAGTTCTATAATATGGTTTTTAGAGTCTTGTAATGAAACTACTGTGTCTGAGTCGATGTTTCACATAATAATGTTATCACAATCAGTGTTGATGGGTGATCCGCAAAATATGGCTCCTACCTTTCTCCTTCCTTTGCAACTTGTTATTTGATATATGGATGCTAATTAACTTTGGAATTGATATGATATTACTAAAATTATTAAATAATAATGTCTAATATTAAAAGTTTTAGCATTTTAAATTACTAAATAAAATTAAAATTGAGTTCTTGAATTTAAATTTGAGTATTAAAATTTAAATTATTCGATCGAATCAAGCTAAACTCAAATTTTAAACTCAAATGTTGGAGTACTAACGAGAGATATAACACTTATTATTGTTACAACTATTTAATAATTTTGTTAATTTTGATAGACACATTTTCTATACATATAAGCTATAATCTCTAATTTAGAAGAGATTGTGTCTAATTAATAACAACATTATAAAAGGGGAAACATATATAACAAAAAGAAAAGAGAACTAAGAAGAGCATAAGGGTTTATTTTTGCTCTTATCATTATTTTAACCAATGATCGAGTACATAACCAAGCATCCAACGTAGAACTTGAGGAGAGTTAGAGATAAAGATTCATTCTTTTAACCATTATTTCTTTTGATGGAACACACAGACAAAAAATCCAGAAGAGCAAATTAAGAATAATCGCCTCCATCATTCATTTAGTTTCTTTCTGCAAATCCTGCTTGATGCACGAAGGGTTCTCTGAATCTACCTTATTTGATACTGCAGAAACAACCAAGGACAAATAAGATTCTGATACTACAAGGGTTTTGGCTGGCTAATACAGATATAATCAATTAATCATAATATTTAGATGATGGACTGACGCAAACCTTTTACAATCAGTGGAGGAACTGATATTGTATGGCATGTTAATCCCACAAATTGTGGGAAGTTGAACAGTGCGATTCACGCTGATGGTACCAGGAAATGGGAACTCGTTGACTTCTTCTTTTATGCACTTGCAAGTTATTTGTCTGTCATCTGTGGTTTTAGCATCACTTATGATGGTCTTAACTCCATTGCAGCAACTTGGAGACGGGACTGAGCTAACACCCTGAACGTAACTGAGGCATGGTTCCAACTTGAGAAGCACGCTTTCACAAGTTCGTAAGTCGGCTCTTACTGTAATAGTAGCAATATCTACTGCCAATGCTGTGCACAATATAGTCAAGCAAAGCAGCTTTACACAAGCCATCCTCACGACTTGGAAGATTACTTGCAAGCAGGGCGGTGACATATAGAAGATTAGTGACTGGAAACAAAATTTAGCATCCAAAGCAGTACATTGCTGGTCCCAGTTCAATGTTTATGATGCTAGGCTTTACTCTTTCGTGTCTTTTCTTGTTTACAATGATTTTGTTGTAGAAGGGACAAGAGCCAGAATATCCACTTCATGACTATGGGCTGAGTTTCAGAATTTTGGTACGCTATTGTTTCTGTTATTCTTTCAGGAAAAAACATCAAAACCTTCACCAACACACATATGCGTGCTTGTATTGAAATGGGATACTTAAGAGTTGACTTATGTCATTATTTAAAACGTTTAAAATGAAATTTAGACCCATAAGAGATGATAATTATGTTGTTGAAGGCCAATTACGTTTAGTCAATAAAAACATTTTACAATTTAAAAGATAAGAAAATCATGTTGGCGCTCATGTTCCTTACTTTCCCGCCCATTCTTTTTCTGTATATATTTTTTATTGTTCGTTTTTACTATTATTTTTCAGCTCTATAAAAGGAGCTAGACAGTTCATTTTTCGATTGATGAGAAAATAAAAAGTTTGCTCTCGGTATGGTGAGAGTTTAAGTTTGTGCTTGTGTTCATCTCTTGTTTTCTTCTAGCTTCCAGGTTTTATCATGGTATCGGAGCAGTTACCAGGTTCTACTACTTTAGCGTTTTTCTGTTGCGTTTGATATTTGCTTTCTTGACTGTTTCCCTTTGATTCTGCGTATTGGTTGGTTGAACGTTGTTCGAGTATGTCCACTGAAGCTCATTCCCATTTTCAACTGTCATTGATGTTAATAGTAAAATGTATATTTATAATTCTGATCATTCGACTCATAGTCATCTTGCTACGCAAAAATTGAATGGTGATAATTACAACCAATGGCAACGATCTACTGAGATTTCTCTGATTGTGAAGAATAAGCTAGGTTTTGTCAAAGGCACTTGTGTAAAGCCTGTAAATGACCCTGTTCAAGAGATGTAGTGGGAGCGATGCAACAATTTAGTGATATCTTGGATTCTCCACTCTGTAGAATTAGATATCGGTAATAGCATTTTAAGTTTCAGATCTGCTGCTGACATCTGGTCTGAATTGAAGGAGAGATATAGACAATCCAATGGCCCTCGACGCTATCAGGCACAAAAGGAGTTGATAGGTATTACTTAAGGCAATCAATCTGTGAGTAGTTATTACACACAACTAAAGACGAAGTGGGATGAGTATTTTGGTCTGGTTGAGTTACCAGTATGTAGTTCTTGTGGTTTTACTAATGTGTTGAATAAGTTTCTTGAGGATCAGCAGCTTTTACAGTTTCTCATGGGACTTAATGATCATTTTAAAACGGCAAGAGGGAGTATATTGATGATGCAGCCCTTGCCTACGTTAAGTCA
>JANZLH020000035.1:955618-974189 GCA_026770325.2 Erythroxylum fimbriatum | reverse complement strand
TTGTTTTTGTGATCGGATTTTTCCTATTGACTTTCATAGGATGCTAGCGCATTTGTGATTGTGGCCTGGCAGGCTCTTTTCCCTTTTGTCTTACTTTAGTAGGTTTGCTTTTCTTTTACATTGTTCTCGATGTTTTCTTTGGTACTTTATAATATATTTAAAATTTCAACAAAAAAAATAATAATAACGCTTATTATTTTGGTATCTTATATTAATTCTATATATCTTGAATTCTGTCTTCTACGTGCTCCTCGATATTTAATGCTGTAACAATGAAAAGAAACAATTGTTAGATGATTAGAATTTCTTACGATGTTTATAAGTTAAGTAATTACAGAACCATACATATATATATTCATTGATTGAATTTGTGATTATACATAAGTTTAAGAAGCGCCGCCCGCACAAGCAGGAGCTAGAATGTCGGCTGATTTTACTCCAGAGGACTGGCTAATATAGAAGAAACTATATTATAAAATATGTAGAAAGTGAAATCTCTGATAAAAGCCTCCAAGAATAACATCCCTTGTACCCTCTCAACTCATTTAGCTTCCAAATTCATAAGCTTCTATAGAGGGTCGTCAGGGATATGGGTTTTATGAAGTTGCTTGGCATGCTTGTAGTGTTCATGATGATAGTTGGGATTGCTCCTGACGTTAAAGCAGCGATAGACTGCAATTCAATAGGAGCCAAACTCGTGACATGTATTAACTACGTCCAGAATGGAGGGGATATCTCGAAACCTTGCTGCGACGGAGTTGCAGCTGTAAGCAACGCCGCCCTTACCGCCCCCGATAGGCAACAGACTTGCCGGTGCTTGCAACAAGTTGCCAGTCAATTACCTGGAATTAAACCTGACAATGCAGCTACCCTTCCTGGTAAATGTGGTGTCCAGATTCCTTTCGCTATCAGCAGCTCCACTGACTGCAGCAAGTATGTACAGTACGATTTCATTACTGATCCAAATCGTTAAGGTTTCAGATTCTTTAAGCACCTGGGAAATATTCTCGATCAGCCATTGATGAATCTAAAACATCTCTTGCTTTTGTGTTACAGGGTGAAATGAAACTGACAGAAACGGGCATTGCTTCCCATTTAGCTGTTCCAATGACGATAATAATAACAACAACATCAATAAGATCATCAAGATGGTTGTGCTAGAGAATGTCTCTGAGAGGTTGCTTCCAATATGCAGAAAAGCCCTCTTGATGGTCCCAAGTGTTTTTTCTTGGATTGTTGAGTTTTTGTAGGGATCTACCTTATTCTCTTTTAATCTTCATTTCATTATTAATTATCCTTTTTATTTACGCCAAAAATATAAATATATTTAAAAAATCTTAAGTTCCAAAACATAAAAATGTTAAAAGCATAAATTCTTCAAAATAAAAATATTAAAGCATCAAAATTTATAAGTTATAACCATAAAATTGCTAAAAATTATTTATATACCATTTTTCACATTTAAAATCGAGCATTTAATGACTAAAATTTGCAACACTTAACAAGAATAACTATATATATGTTAGGTATATAAATTTTCAAATTGAAAAAATATAAGAATTAAGTATATTTTATATTTAGAAACGACTCTTTAATTTTAAGGTTTTGAATTCATATATAATGCTAGTTTTATACATAAATCACCCATTTTCAAAATAAAATTTATAAAACTCTTATATAATATCAAAATTAATGATAAGTCACCCAACAAATATCCAATTATGGATGCATGTGTTCCTAGTGCTTTTTATCCTTTTCTTTATAATCATATCTTTCTAAATATGATACCAAATATAATTATAGTTTGATATAGGGTAAGGTCTTGACTCCATAGCCTGACTGACCTTTAGCCCGACGAGTTGGGGGCTGCCCTAGGCCACGGGCTCTGCCCAACTTTATTATTATTTTTAAATTGACAAACTAACATCTTTTTGTACCTTCCTATCGAGCTATAGGCCAAGCCGAATCAAGACAGCTTCGATCTTTTGGCCCAATCGGGCTAAGCAATCTCGGTCCATGACAAGATCAACTCGAACAGTAATCAGGTTGAACTAGGTTGGGTTGGACAAGTCAAGCCACATTTGTCATCCCTAATTTGATAAAGCTCATATATTTTTAAAGATTTATTTGATATGGTCCTAGTTTTGGACCTTTCTTTTGTTAATCATATGTCTTATTTTCATGCACCTTGAATTTATATAAAAGGAGACTCAACATTACTTAATAGAAACATAAAAACTTCATATTTTCATAATCTACATCATTATAATTATAAATCAAAGGATTAATTACGCTAGATTATCTTATAATATGAAACTTTTAATACAATTTTTACGTATTAAAAATTATTATTTATATAATATTATTTAATTATTATATAACTTTTTATTGATATTTTATTAATTTTTCATATATTTGTAAATTTAAAATGATAATTTATCGAAAAATAACAATTTTGATAACAAGATATTTTTATAATAAGTAAATAAATAAATCACCAAAATATAACAAAAATAATAATTTTAAAAATATGAAAATTAAAATGAATACAATAAAGATTATAATGCAAATAACCCTACATCAAAATACTCTCCAACAAAAACAAATTATAAAATGTACATATAATAAAAAGTGGGTTGGTAGGCCCGGCCCGGCCCATTTATCTTATCTATTAGACCCAAATTGTTGGGCCAAGTCCCAGATAATTACAAAAAATAAAAGGAAATATGAAAAATACAACTGTCGGAAAAGTTCGTCCCTCTTCCGAACTGGCTAGTGTCTTCGGTCCACAATCATCCAACTCGATCTGAAAATCCGTAAAGCCGTTTTTTTTTTGTTTTCCCCTTCGATCCGAACATTACAGATTATAAGAAGGATGCACGCAGACGGTAGTAATAATGTGTTGGATGATAAACTTGCAAGAGTTGATGATACCTCTTCTATTCCTCTCAATCGAGGTATTGCTTTAGCTCTTTCTATTTGATCTGAAGCTTTGATTACTTGATCTTTGCCTGATCCGTGAGTATGTCTTGCTACCCTTTTGAGGGATTTTCTTATATTGTTGTTTTTCTTTGTCTTGGAGATCTGAGACTGAGAGTTGAGTGGAAAAGTCCTGTCTTTGAGATTGATGTTAGTTTATGCTTTATGAATTCTTATTGTTTGATCAATGCCTCTGAAGGACATGTAGGGGAAAAGCAGTAGGAATGGGAAATGGGAAAACGACCCACCCTTTTTGGCTTATCTGGTTTTGTTCTTTGAGTGATCATTACTGTATTGTAGAGGTTGTTCTGTGAGTTTGTCTGGGTGACTTCTTTGTGCTAATGTGCTTAGGCTGTGAGTGATTCTTTGTGGTATCCAATATGTAGGTAAATTAGCATCAAATGATCAGCACTCTGATTTTCTAGGAACAATGGACAAAACAAGCGCATTGGATTACATCAACCAGATGTTCCCCACAGGTTTCTCTCTGGAAGCTATTCAAATTCTAATTCTATTACTTCCAAGTACTGGGGTAGGATTCGATTTGACTCTACAAATTACTACTGTTGACAACTTGGATATACTTTGTCCTATTCACAATTAGAATCAAACGCTGGTAACTGTTATGTGATTCTACTTAAGTTGATACCTTATAGGTGTTATGGATACGAGAAATACGATTGAAAGATTTGCTTGAACTACTGGTTTCACAATTTCTGGTGATTTAGGTAATGGTTTGAGGTAAAGAATTGTGATTAATGGGCTAGAGTATGAGATTTAAACAAAAGGAAGAACTAGTTGAAATTGATTCTTGACAGCATAATTTTTTGACATCTAGTCCAAAGTATTGTTCATGTTACACCTTAGTCTCTAGTTGTGTAGCTTGCATTAGATAATCCTAATAAATGCCAAATTATTGGTAAAAGTCAAAATTAGTACCTACGTTGAACTAAAAGCAATACCAACACAGACAAAATTAAAGCATTGTTAATATGTTAGATTTGTGTGGGTTTGCCATAAGAGCTTATCTTTATTGATACAAAGTGTCAAAGGTCACACAAGGTCAAAGGGTTGCATATTCTCATTTGAGTGTGTAAAGGTTGCATATACTCATTTGAGTGTGTAAGTTACATATGATACATGGGAGATATTATTGAATTTATAGAAACACTAACCAATGTTGAAGATCATAAATCGGATGTCATTTTGGTAGATCATATGATATTTTGTCAAGCACTATCAATTTGGGTTCGGTTGATGGTGTGATAGTGCAACTATTTGATTTACTCAGAGAAGATCTGTGGGTAATTTGATGAGTTTAAATAGCTTTGTTATGGTAACTCATTGGCTAATATATGTTCCCTATTCCTGCTTGTGACCATGTTGCCATTACGATGGGTGGTTGATCCAGAGGCATCTTTATCTGGTGTTGAGCCATTAATGCAAAAAATACATAGTGAAATACGGCGTGTAGATGCTGGAATACTTGCAGCTGTCCGGCAACAGGTCATGATCTTTGTTTCTAATCGTTCATGTTATGATAGTAGCGATTACATGGGTACATTGATTAATTATCTAAGCATGCCAAAACTAGCATAACCTTTTGAGGCATGTTATTGCTGTTATTATGACCATCTTATTAGATCTTTTTCTGATGTTTTATCCATGGCAATCTATATCCTGTTGCTCCTTGTTCAGCTATTATATTTACTCTTGCCTCTTCTTCTTTTTTTTTCTATTTTATAGTCCTTTTCTTTTAAAAATGGATCATGAAACTGTACAATTAGTGCACATGGAAACTATGTCCAGAATCACAGTGCAAGGATTTATTTTCTGTAGTACAGAAAGAATGAGAACACACCTACTACTCCATATGAAAAATTAGGACTAGGATATTTCTTCTTTCTGAAAGTTTGAATAAAGGAATGAGCTATTTTTGTTCTATATTTCCTTCGTTTAGGCAGCTTTGAATCATGTTGCTTCCTTAGGTGGGAAATGTGTGGAAAGATGATAATACTGTGACATGGATGGTGCTCCATTGTGCATTTGTGGTGGGATCTTGGTTAATGTTCCCCTCCTGTTTGTAGGCTACAGCTCTTTTCGTAGGTTCTTATAAACATGTGTATTTGCTAATGAATTCAAATGTGCTTCCATGTTTATTTTGAAGCTAGCTTGTCCATGTTAGGGGTTGTCTTTCTATGGAGACTCTTGCCTATGAATCTGTGGTTAGATTGTTGTCTTGCATGGAGTAGAATCATGGAAAGAAAATGTTCTACGCTTTCAGTATCTGATGATTCTTTTTTTCTCTTTTGTGATTCAGAGTGATTCCAGAACCAAAGCCAAGGAAGATCTGGCTGCAGCTACACGTGCTGTTGAGGTGTATACATAAGATTCAAAATTTGTATTTTTCTTCTACACTAGTTTATAAGTTTCTTGCATCTATCTCTCCTAAACACTAATCTTTGTGGATGATTCTAAGAACCAGGTTTGAGCAAAAAATTTGTGCTTAAATATTGCACACTAGTAAGCCCTCATTGACTTAGTGGAAATAGTAAATGCAAATTGTGGTCTCTGATTCCCGTTCCTGATTTTCATTCCATCCCTCTTGGAATTATGGGATTTGGTTCATGTGCATT
Organism: Erythroxylum fimbriatum; assembly: GCA_026770325.2. Lineage (NCBI taxonomy): Eukaryota > Viridiplantae > Streptophyta > Magnoliopsida > Malpighiales > Erythroxylaceae > Erythroxylum > Erythroxylum fimbriatum. The sequence continues at coordinate 968,574 of JANZLH020000035.1, read as the reverse complement.
CTTTATTTCCATGATGTCAAATAGCATATAAAGTAGGATCAGTTGTTCATTCTATTCATTAGAAGTTCATTGAATCTCAAGGGCTTTTCTTTTATTACTGTTGTTTCATTGGAAGCAGGAGCTCATGTACAAGATTCGAGAAATAAAAACTAAAGCAGAGCAGAGTGAAACTATGGTTCAAGAAATATGCCGTGACATTAAGAAGTTGGACTTTGCAAAGAAGCATATAACAACTACCATTACTGCTCTTCATCGCCTGACAATGTTAGGTTAGTCTATTTGATGAGGAACATCTAAGATATTGATCCTTATTAATTAAATTGTACTGCTTTCTAATATTCACCAGAACAATTACTGCCTGAAGCTTGGCATCTTAAAGAAAATTGATCCTCTAAAGGTTTCCGAATCTTTTTTCTATATTTCAAGTTACTGCACTAACATGGATGCTTTTTGCTATACACCAGTATCTGCTGTTGAACAACTTCAGGTAATGGCTTCTAAACGACAGTATAAAGAGGCTGCTGCTCAGCTGGAGGTACCTCTCTAGTTATGTAGTTATAAGATTTATATTAATGATTATCACTTTAAACACATCACCATGTAATATCTTAATTATTGATCTGCATTTGATCTCTTCAGATTTAACCACTTCTAAGGCAGCTTGGTTCTCTATCATTCTTTTGTTTTTACATAACCAATTTTTCATCTATTTGTGAACGGATTTTTCGTTGCTTCCAATATTTCTTTTTTATTCTAATTTAAAAAACCCTGGTTTTCACAGAAAAGAAGATTGTTCAAACAATTTTCTGCAGCACTGTACTTTATTTAACTGTATCTTGTTAAATTATGATTGTTCATGCTCGTTCCAGGCTGTAAACCAATTATGCAGCCACTTTGAAGCCTATAGAGATATACCAAAGATCACAGAGCTCCGAGAAAAGTTTAAAAATATCAAACAAATACTCAAGTCTCATGTGTTTTCAGATTTTTCAAGGTATTTATAGTTCAGTGACAATAGCTTGCAGAGTTGAACATTTAATTTAGGTTTTTATCCTTATCTGGTTTCTTTTTTCTGAGTATAATTTTTATTTAAGACATGTCAACTTCAGTCTATTGTGGAAGTACATTTGTTTAAACATGTACTTTGAATCAAGTATTTACAAATACTTGACATAAAAAGGAATACTTCTCCAATAAAAACTCCATCTTGGTTCAGCTAATTGGCCACCCAAAAAAAAAGGGGAGGGTTGAACTATATTACTATTGTGGAAATTCTAAAATTAGTTTCATGAATTTGCTAAGTCCAGTGAACATGGTGATCTGCCTTCATGCTCTTAAAGTTAATCGCTATTGTTTGTTAAAGAGTTGTTATAGTCCCAGAGCTCATGGAATCAAATTCCTACATATTCTGATGGATTTACTTGTTTAACATGTGAACTTGCTATCACGCTTTTAATTCTTCTACCTTTTCCTCTCGTTCTTAATATTTTTGTTTCAGCTTAGGTACTGGGAAAGAAACCGAAGAAATCAATTTATTGCAGCACTTATCTGATGCTTGCTTAGTTGTTGATGCTTTGGAGCCATCTGTGAGGGAAGAATTGGTTAATAATTTTTGCAGTAGGGAGCTTACTTCATATGAGCAGATCTTTGAAGGAGCTGGTTAGTCAGTTTTTAACCTAAAGTGCCTTCTTTACTATTTTAGAGCATAGATTTTCTGTATACCTTCAACTTTGAAATTTCAGTTCTTCTCTTCGTTGCTAGAGCTTGCTAAGCTGGATAAAACTGAGAGGCGATATGCATGGATCAAGCGTCGAATAAGAACAAATGAGGAGCTATGGAAAATATTTCCTCCTTCATGGCATGTTTCCTATCGGCTATGCATCCAATTTTGTAAGAAAACCCGGTACGTGACTTTTCCACTCCATTAAATGTCATAAAAATGCAAAATGTTAATCTGGATCACAAAAGTAGCGTTAATTCAATTGCTGGAGGTGTTGTCTTGTGTTTGTGTAAAAGTTATAAGGAAAAAATATCACCTTCTGAGGCTGACTAACAGGAAAACTGGCATGTGATATTGATTTGCACTGCATGAAGATGTTTCACACTTCTTTCTTTCAGGAAACAACTGGAGGGGATCCTTGAGAACCTCAAAGAGAAGCCAGATGTAGCAACACTGTTGTTGGTAAGCTCTCTTTTGCTTGGCTTTCAAATTTTTTAACAACTTACTCTTTTTTAATCATCCTGCAATTTTGGTTTCTTCTGCATAGCAGAACTTGAGATGAGAACTTCTAGCATATCTCAAACTCAGAATTGCCTCTACATATACTGACCCATGTTTAGAGTTCTCTTTTTGGTGACCAAGTTGCTTCCTGGAATCGCTCTGATTTGATGGATTCTCTTTTGTTGACCTACAGTCGGAATAATCCTTGTTTTCTTATCATTTTTGAGAGCTCCCATGGATTTTCTTGTTTTTTGTGATTGGAATAACTGTGCCCCTTTCTTTTTTCTTTTTTCTTTTTCCCATAATAATCCCTAGGTAGGTATAAATCAAATACCCAAAATGTGATCTGGATGTGGGTTCAGAGATTCAATTTTCCTTTGGGATTCATTAGTCTGAGTTAATAATATAACTGAGAAAGTTTTCGAAAATCGCAATCTGTTTACTTAAATTTTAGAGGTTATGCTTGTCCCAGAGTATGCTAAGGTGTGACATATGAGTCAAATCTACTCAGAGTTATTAAGATGCATTTGAGTGCTCTTTTTAATCTTCTGCTGTTTATTTTCCCTATTTTGTTCTCTTTGAGAACATCTATGAAGTCCTCATTAATATCAAGGGTGAAGAATAACCATATATTAGATATTGCGTCTCTTATCTGAATGGCATTTTTACCTTGATTGACGTTTTCCTTCTTTTGACAATTTCATCTAGGCCTTGCAACGAACTTTAGAATTTGAGGATGAGCTGGCAGAGAAATTTGGGGGTGGAACTCGAAATAGAGAGATTGGAGCTGATATTGAAGAAATTGGAAGGGAAAACAACAACCGAACTGTATCAGACATTCGAAAGAAGTATGAAAGGAAATTTGCTGCAAATCAAGGAAATGAGAATGACGTTTGTACTCTACTCTGTCTACTCAGATTTTGAATTCTTGTAGAAAATGATTTGAAGTTATGGTTTAAGGATATGACTTTTCAATGCAATTCTTTGTTCACAGGAGAAGGATGGAATCAAGGATTTGTCAGTGCCTGGAGCTGGGGTGTGTGACCTTTTTCTCTAGTTTCATAACATTATTGCTAATATTTTTAAGCAAGTCATATATGGTTGGCTCATATGTGACATTAAATCTATTCTGAAAGTTTTTTGGCCATCTTTGCTGCAGTTTAACTTCCGTGGAATAATTTCTTCTTGCTTTGAACCTCACTTGACAATATACGTGGAACTAGAACAGAAAACTCTGATGGAGAATCTGGAGAAGCTTGTTCAGGTAATTTGGTTTTACGACTTCTAACCACCACTTTTCACAGCTTCTGCTTACTGATGACCTCATTTAAATGTCTGTATCACAGGAGGAAACGTGGGATATTGAGGAGGGAAGTCAAAATAATGTCTTGTCCAGTAGCATGCAGGTATGCAGCCTGTATGTCTCATATGATCATTCCAGGAGCTATTTTATGATTTCCTGTATCTGGGTAGATTTATTAGGGCCTGATACTTGATTAACACATTACTTCCATTTGTAGGATATGCTTCTGTATATCCAGAATTAGTTTCATGTATCCTAAATAGAAAATTTTGTTGACACTCTTTCTTGCACTATTTATCCATTGTCTTTTTTTTGCTGTGTTTTTAGCTTTTTCTTATAATCAAGAGGAGCTTAAAGCGGTGCAGTGCATTAACAAAGAATCAGACGCTATTTAATTTGTTCAAGGTATGTTCCTGAAATTTATGATTAATAGCCATTCTGATGTATTGCATTCACTTATTCTTGTCTTACCTGAATCTCCTCCAATAGAATATCTTGGCAGATTCTGAGATGTCAACTTTGTCCAAATTGTTCCCTTTTTTGTACGATATAATTGAAAATGTCACTTATCTGCTTTGATCTGCTAAAACTTCCATTTTCTTGGGTACCAAAAGCTGTTCCAGAAGATAGGATCGCATGTAGCTGGCATGCAGTATTTTATCTCAAACAGTTCAGAATTGGTTACCGAAAGCTATCACGCACTTATTGTTATAACCTGACCTTGAAGCTGGTGTGGTGATCATATGGAAAATTTTACCCTCTCTATTGTGCATTTCAGGTGTTTGAAAGAATTCTGAAAGCATATGTTGTAAAGCTTAAGGCGAGACTACCAAAGGGTGGTGTGGGAATTGTTGCTGCTGCCACGGGTATGGATGGACAAATAAAGGTATCAACATGGCTATCATGTCTACTAATTTTCTTTGGAGAGTGGCTACCAGTTACTAAATATTGTTTGTTATTTCTGTGGCAATTTTCACCAGATGACCGACAAGGATGAAAGGGTGATTTGTTATATTGTTAATTCTGCTGAGTACTGCCGGAAAACGGTTGGTTTCTATACTCATGACTAACTTTAGAACATTTAATACTGGGTTAGCAGCTTCTTTTTTTTTGCCCTTTTATACGGATTGATCAGCACATCGATAAAGACTGACATCAGGACAAATGTCGATTGACATTTAAAAGCAGTGAGATAACAAGATATAGCTTCTTACTAGTAATTTCTCAGATTTGTCTGATAATTGTTGTTGGTTGGGCCACAATATTATGAATCTAGTTGGTAGATTATGATGCTTTCTGTTTGGACTAAGGCTAAGAAGCAAATATTTCATGGTAAGCCATGGTCAAAATCAGGGTAGCTGAAAGACTTTTGGTGTGTGTTTCTTATTCGAGAATCACAGAAAAGTCTCAGACGTAATTCCCTTCATTGTTTAATGAGCTGTTTGAAAGAAGCATAAATTTTGGAATTCTTAAAGGGAAACAATGTCAGGTTCTTTCATGAGAGATGCTAGCATGCTTTCAACTTTTGGAAGCCTAGCTTGTGTTCTGAAGCTACTCTTTTTGTAGATCTAGTGAGCTTCTGTTCTGTTGAATCTTTGTTTTGTTCTTAATGGCAAGGATAAGATGCTATCCAATTGTTGTGTTTCTAGAGCTTATTTATCTTGTAGAAATGTCTTTATCACATTTATGAGCCCTTAGATGAATCGTTTGTAACCTTGGTTCATTCTTTGGCTCTTCAACAGTCAGCTGAACTGGCTGAAAGCGTATCAAAAATAATTGATCCTCACTTTGTGGCGGGGGTGGATATGTCTGCAGTTGAGGTACTGCTCTTTACATTCCATGATTTTTTTCATGGCCATTCTTCTCCTCATATGTTATGGATTGATTGTGATTCTGCAGGAAGAATTTTCAGGGCTTATCACTGAAGCATTGATGACCCTAGTGCATGGCCTAGAAACTAAATTTGATGCTGAAATGGCTGCAATGACACGAGTTCCCTGGGGTACACTTGAAAGTGTTGGTGACCAGTCAGCGTAAGATGCATTTTTTAAGGTTGTCATTTATAATGATGTCCGATACAAATTACCAATTGACTGGAACTCTCTCTTACAGTTATGTCAATGGCATAAATTTGATCCTTACGACTAGCATCCCGATGCTTGGAAACCATCTTTCATCAGTTCATTTTCAGTACTTCTTAGACAAGGTAATTAAAGATAAGTTAATCCTTCAGCCCTGAAATGGGTAAGAGCAAAACTATAAGAATGATTATTTGTAAATATTTTGCTTCAAATATAAATCTTTGTCCTAAATTACTCCTCATCTCTTTGCTAGTGTCTTAATTTACTCTGACAATATATTACCATTGTTACTTAATGTTGATGATTCTGGGCTAGAGTGGTTCTCTGATTTAGTGCTTTCCTAAAACAAGCTTTACTGGGTGTTATTCTTATTTTCTGCAGCTTGCATCATCACTTGGTCCACGTTTCTATGCCAACATTTTCAAATGCAAGCAGATATCAGAAACTGGGGCCCAACAAGTAGGAACCTAATTGTTCTCTTTGCTAGTTACTTTCCCACGTGTTGTGGTATGATTAGCAGAGATTTAATAATTACGGTGCATCTATATATGTCTTCTGTGGTGTGGTTAATGCATATATATTTGTCTAGCTGAATGCGTGAAACGAAAATATTGCTTAGACCAAGCAAATAATACATGCCATTATACATGTGAAACTAAGTTCTTGTCTACATTGTTGCAGATGCTTTTAGATACTCAAGCCGTAAAGACAATTCTCTTAGAAATTCCTTCCCTTGGTCACCAGGTGAGTCAATACTTAATCTAACACTTTCTTGTCACAAGCAGTATCAAAGAGTGAATTAGACTTCCATGACCTTGTTTAAGCTATCATCAGTGTTTTGCGTAATATCTTGCATTACTAGCTTGTCCGTCATAATAAAGAAGAATTAACACAACTAGGGTTCCTGAATGAGATGCAAAAAGATTTGGGCCTCTTAATGTATCAATTATTTTTCATGCGAAAACAGAAGAGCTCTTCTAAACATAATTTCAGAAATTATGTTTCAGTTTTCTTTCTTTTACGATGCTAGTCCTTTGTATTTTTTAACCCGGTAACATGCTACACCACTTATATCTTCTTTATGATACAGACGTCGCATGCTGCTAGCTATTCAAAGTTTGTGAGCCGAGAAATGAGTAAAGCTGAAGCACTTTTAAAGGTTACACATTTTGTTGATATAGTTTTATACTTCCTGGTTTGTTGAAACGCTTCTAAAGCACAGCAATTTGCATTTGACAGGTTATACTGTCCCCAGTTGATTCTGTGGCTGATACATATAGGGCATTACTGCCAGAGGGGACGCCAATGGAGTTTCAGCGCATTTTAGAGCTTAAGGTAATCAGTTGTTCTCTTCTCATAAAGTTGTATGGTCATTTATCCAGCTCCTTACACATAAGGAACTAGAACTTTAGCTGTGCACATCTTGGACAGTATAGTTCTGGTTTCTGCAGTCTTTCACACCTAAGTAGACGCTTCATGTATCGGGATTTTTCTTTTCATTTTTTTTCACATTTTCAAAATTTTCCTTTAATGGTAGGGCCTTCAATAATACTATTGTCCTGCAGTAGCTAACCTCAAGCTATCGAATTGCATTCTGCATTTTCCTTACATTCCATCCTGCATGTTCAGGGTCTTAAAAAAGCTGATCAGCAGAGCATACTGGATGACTTCAACAAACATGCTCCAGCCGTTCCACAACCATCTATCCATCCGACTGTAGTTCAGGCTGCCCCAGTTGTTCCTGCAACAACAATTGCCAATCCTTCGGTCGGTCTTACCGCTTCCCGTGAAGACGTTCTCACCCGAGCAGCTGCGCTTGGACGTGGGGCTGCCACAACAGGCTTCAAGAGGTTCCTTGCCCTGACTGAAGCTGCAAAAGACCGGAAGGATGGACCTTTCAGAAAACTTTTCAATGCATAAAATTTTGCAGATTTGGTGTACATTATACAATTTTCTTTGTTTCCATTTAAGTACAGAGTTTAAATCTTCTTCTTCCTTTTTTTGTTTTGCCTTATGATGATGTCAATTCCTTATAGAAAGAAGAAAATTTAAGTGGGAACAGCAAAATCTGAGAGTAATCATACAACTAAGCTGTTGAGTAATTTATGTATTTATAGTATAGATTATAATGTTGATCATGTATGATTAGTCACCTAATTGATATATAATCATCATCAACTATATCATATTTTTATTATCCCTATGGCTGGTAAAATCTAGAAAGAAGAAATTATGCATGCATGTAAAGTATAAAGTTGTGAAATTTAGTTAACTCTCTTTTGTTCTTCTTATTATTATTTCAATCACTATGATTCAACTTGATAATTGATTCAGAAATTAAGGTCTTATATTACTGTAATTGTGATAACAAAAAAATATTTTACAAGAGTATTAATAAAAACCTATAAACATATATTTTGTAACCTCGATATAGGGTTTTGAAATTTTTAATAATTAAAAAATTCGATCAGTTTGGTTAGTTTACTGTCTAACTATTTAATTTAGTTTCTAACTTTTAGGTTTAATTTATTTTTAGAACTTTTGTTGTTAAAATTGAATTTTTCAATTTTAGTAAATTTATAAGTTTTTATATATCAACATAAATTAATTAATTTTATTTAATAGACTTTTTTAATTAAGCTTTAAATTTTCGACAAATAAAAATAATCTTTTTAAATTATATTTTAAATTGCTTAATTTTATTTAATTTTTCATCAATTTTATAATAATTTAATATTAATTTAACTTATTAAATTTTAAATATTTTGTTTTATCCGAATAATTTCTAGTTAAGTTTTTATCATTAGTTTGTTTTGTTGCGTTGCGTCCCCTTTTTAACTGTGATCCAAAATATCATATCCATAAATATCTGTGTCATAAACCCGTACAATAGTTCCCTTCGTCTGTCTGAAAAAGCAGCCAAAACTTTTGAATGTAATTCTAAGACGATGAGTATAGTACTGAGAAGATCGCGTTCACTATGTTTAAAGAGAGTTTTTGCTGCGTTTTTTAGTGATCCCACACAATCGTATACTGTTCAATCGAGGAAAGGAAGTCCGGTCGGTAGTAGACCGACTTCAGAGATATGGAATTTTGGAATTAACCGAGAGCTTCATGTAAAGTCTGGATTTTTGGGGTTCAAGTCTTCACTAGGGATACAGGATGGGTCGGGGCAGTGTGCTGTGGATGATTATGGGTATGATGATGAAAAAAGATTAAAACGGGGTGGTGAAGAGGGTTTAGATATTTCAAGACTCGACATTTCTCAAGAGATCGTCTCTGCTTTGGCGAAACGCGGTATTAACAAATTGTTTCCAATTCAGGTGATTGTTTATCCTGAATTCTGAGCAAGTTCTACAAAGTTATGTTGTAGATCAATTTTTTATATATGCTGTGTATAAAATTTCCTTTTTTTAATTGATATAGAAAGCTGTATTGGAACCAGCAATGCAAGGGCGTGATTTGTTTGGGCGAGCTCGAACAGGAACAGGAAAAACACTTGCTTTTGGTATTCCTATTTTGGACAAAATACTTCAGTTCAATGCTAAGCATGGGTAGGTTCACTTCAATTATCTTATGTTTGTTACTCAGTAACCTCGCATATTTTTCAATAATAGGATCAGTTACACTATTCTATTTGTATAGACGTGGGAGAAATCCTCTAGCCTTGGTCATGGCTCCAACTAGAGAATTGGCTCGCCAAGTTGAGAAGGAATTTCGTGAGTCTGCTCCCAGCCTTGATAGCATATGTCTGTATGGTGGTACACCTATCACGCGCCAAATGAGGGAGCTAGATTATGGTGTTGACATTGTTGTTGGCACGCCTGGGCGCATAATTGACTTGATGAAGAGAGGATCTCTTAACTTATCGGAGGTTCAGTTTGTTGTTCTTGATGAAGCTGATCAGATGCTTAGTGTGGGCTTTGTGGATGATGTTGAGACCATTTTACAAAGGTTGCCACAAAATCGGCATAGCATGTTGTTCTCTGCTACAAGGCCTACTTGGATTAGAACACTTGTCAGGAATTATCTTAAAGATCCGTTGACTATTGATCTCGTGAGTGTTGCAATGTATTTGATATTACTGGGTAGATATTTGGGAACATAAATTCCTAGCAGCTGTGCAACTTTTTAAATGGATTTGTCAACATTACATGTGTGGGACTCGAAACAGTTTGGATTGTTATTAATCAGTCTAGATTGAATGCTGCTATAATGGTTTGTCTTTCGTTCTTATTGCTGCTGGGATTCTCTAGGATTTTAACATTAGATGTGCCGTAGGTTGGAGATTCTGACAAGAAATTGCCTGATGGAATCACGATTTATTCGGTTGCCTCAGAAATGTATGAGAAGGCATCAATTCTTGGTCCCTTAATATCGGTATGAATCTAGACCACTTATTGTCATGTGCTGAGGCTTTTCTAGACTTTGAATGTTTGAGCTTATTTTTGCTTTGTAAGCTGCAGGTGCTGATGCAGTCTTGTACAAAACTTGCTTTTGTTCCCATCAATTATGTGCACACTCTCAGAATCTAATATGTGTTTGTTAGGAGCATGCAAAAGAAGGAAAATGTATTGTTTTCACTCAAACAAAACGTGATGCTGATCGACTGGCAAGTGCTATGGCAAGAAACTACAGTTGTGAAGCTTTGCATGGGGATATCTCACAAGCTGTGAGAGAAAGAACTCTCTCTGGCTTTCGGAATGGAAATTTTAATATATTGATTGCTACTGATGTTGCTGCTCGTGGCCTTGATATCCCTAATGTTGATCTGGTGAGCCAATAGTAGTCTGAAGTTCTTTTCTTATTTTATTAGTTTGTCAAGCCTGATTTCTTCTCAGTAGATGGAGTCTAACCCCTTCCAAGTGCTCTATATTTGAATCCCATCTTGATGGAGATTAGGCAGACTTTTACCTCTCATGCCATATCCTAGAGAATCTTAATAGATTAGTTAGTTTATCTGTCTAGTAAGATTTGAATTTCAATTAGCCATAGTTAAATTCGAAGTATGGTTGAATTAGAATGGTTTCTCTGTTCTTACTTTAATTTATTAGTATATTTTGATATGTTCAGAACAAAATGAGACTTCCTTTATTTGGGAGTGATTTTTAAAATCTTAGGAGTGATTCCTTGGCGTGTCCCTTTATTTCAATTCTTTGTTCATTAATTCCTTCCCTAACCAAACAGTTAGAAACGGTTTAGATTTACAGTTCAATGAAATGCTTGGCGTGTTCTCTACCCGTCTTACTTCACATCGATTTCAAGACGGTTTAGATTTACAGTTCAATGAAATGCTTGGCATGTTCTCTACCCGTCTTACTTCACATCGATTTCAAGTACCGGATACTTGAGTTGCATTCTGATTTAGAAAGCCAAAACTGGGATCAGTAACTGGTGAGGCATATAATTAAGTTGGAACTGGTTGTGTTTCGTCTAACTGTATGAAAATGAATTGAATAACCTTGAACTAATTTTGAGACATGTACTCAGTTTCCCTTTTTAAGAAGTTCATTTGTTCCCCGCATATTCCTGTTGGACAGGTGATACATTACGAAATTCCAAACAATCCAGAAATTTTTGTCCATCGTTCTGGCCGCACTGGTCGTGCTGGAAAGAAAGGAACTGCAATTCTCATTTACTCACAGGATCAAGCCAGGCAAGTCAGGATATTTGAACGGGAAGTGGGTTGCAGATTTACAGAGGTTAGTATCATATTCCTTGTTACTTGCCATATATATTGCAATATTGGAAAGAAACTATTTACACATATCCAATATGGATCATTTGATGTTATCTTGAGGCACCAAAAGTTTAATTTCTACTTCATTCCTGTTATGACATCTTTGTGTTTTCGTGTACCTAGTCTAACTAAATAACTCTGCCCTGATAACAGTTGCAATTTAAATCCCGTGCTATATGTTCTTTATTTGTCCCTCATCACCTTGGTGGATTTTTATGTTTGGAGGTTGATAGCAGTGACTGAAGCAAAGGAAATTATTTCCATCCGGCCTTATGTAGTAACTTGCACAATTAACAACGATCGTTGTGCTATGCTGTTCATTTTTCTGTTTTTGTGATTCAGGTTCACTTTTGTATCATGTTCTTCCAATGTTCAGTGATATGGATATCTGTCACAATGTGCATATCCTACTCCTTCTGTAGATATATTCCTTAAACCCGAATACGCCTATGCTGGTCGTATTTTGTGTTGAAAGATCATATATTTTCTTTAATGTTATGCAGTTGCCTAGGATTGTTGGCGATGGAAGCATAAATATGTTTAGTGACAGGGGCAGTAGTCGATTTGGCTCTATAAGAGATCGCCAATCTGGTGGTACTGGTTTTGGTCGATTTGGTGGTCAAGCAGATTATGGATATGGCCGTTCTGGAAGCTACAGAAACCCTGGATTTGCAAGTGCCGGTGGTCGTGGTGGCCAATTCTCTGGTCAGATGAATGAATATGGTCGCTCTGGTTATAACAGAAACCAACCAGGATATTTTGGTGGTTCTGGCTCTAATCGCAGCGGTGGTTTCGGTGAGCTTGGTGGCTCTGACCAGTCGAGTGCTTTTAGGGGCTCAGGTCGTTCCAGTGGATTTGGTGAGTCAAACAGTTCAAGTCGTTCTAGTGCTTTTGGGGGCTTCAATTCAGGCGATTCTAGAGGACTTGGTGACATCAATTCAATCCAAAATACTGATTCGCAAAGGAGTTCTTCGTCTAGTCGATTTGGTCGCATAGGACAAACCAGTAGTGAAGATAACCTTTCTAGAAGAAGAGACTCCTAAAAGTCTTATGCCTTCAGTGATTTGTTAACTGAAGTTGACTTCTTATGAAGATCTTTTGTGTAGAAAGTAAAAGTAATTAAGTACACCAAGTTGTAGCTTTGATGAACTACCTCCTTTTGTCTCAATATCGAAAGTTACCAATGAGTTTCTATATGTGGTGGAACCCAATATGTATAGAAATGATACACTTCATTGACCAGAATAAATTTGTGAATACATAAATTACAATTGAAAATTACCTCACCTTTATGGTTTAAGTATTATGTAATTTACATAAATAGGTAAAGACATTTGAGGTATGGTTTTTAAATGGTATATCATTATAACTTATTTTTGTCATTGAAATGCTTTTATCTATTCATCAGTTCAACATCTTTACCAGCACACACAAAGAGGTAAAAAGAATATGGAGAACTATGATGTTTTTGAACTATACAAACCCTTTGAGATCTCTAACATTATAATACAGTATGTACAAAATTTCTTGTTACGATTCTTGGGGAATATAAGCTGAACTCTTGCAAGTCATCTACTCTGTGTTTTTGCTTTTTCCATGGATTCCATAACT
>JANZLH020000035.1:929329-948278 GCA_026770325.2 Erythroxylum fimbriatum | reverse complement strand
GAAATTCTTTAAGGGGGGGGGGGGGGAGAATTGTTGGACCCCAAACTTTTCTTGAAAGTTATAACTATTATATATGAAATGTCGAAAGTTAAAAGTTGGAAAATGTAGTTGGAACATGATTATTGAGCATCCTTCGATGTTTTGGCCATAACTTTTTCTCTAGTTATTAAAATGAGATGATTTTTTATTTGGATTAAAATAGAGAAATAGGGCTACAAATTATATGATGAAATCGAGTTCTAATTCAGTCTCTTAGAGTTTCAATTTTTGGATGGAAGTTGAGCACAGAATATTGTTTCAGATTTTCAAACCAAATTGAATGATTTTGGTGTCATTAATAAATTAAGACAATGAGGAACATTTTTCTAGAAGGAAGTGTTAGCAAATTCCTTTAATTGTTCCATGATAATTATTTAAAAAGTTAGAAGTATAAGATATGAGTTTAAAAGACCAAAGGAGGGTAAAATGGGAAGGACAAGCTTAATGAGGGGGAAAATTGGAAGAAAGACTAAATAAATGGGCTTGAAATAAGAAGAAGAAGAGAGAGGATGTTGTGAAAAATAGAAGAGGAGAGAAAAAACATAAAGAGAGAAGAAAGAAGGAGAAAACGTGGAAGAATAGAGGAGAAGAGAGAGAGAGTTCGAGAAAGGGGGCAAGAGAAGCTTGACAAGGTAAGATCTATGCTATTTTGTTCTTGTTTGGTTTGAAAAAGGAAATAAAAGATGAGTTTTGTGCTAGGAATAAAGGGAGAAAAAAGATGGTTTAAGGAAGCCCATTCGATTTTAGGGTTTCTAAGCTAGGTTTTGGGTTTTCTAACCTAGATGGTCTATAGGTAGGTTAGGTTTGAGATTGATTTGTGTTGATTTCATTGGTTGTGATTTTTGAAGTTTTAGGGTTTTATTGAATTGGACTTGAAAAGGAGAAATTGGTTGTTTTAAGAAAATCAAGAACAACCTACCCAAGGGCAAGAGGAAGGGCACAAATTGAGTTTGGATTTTCAAGAGTTATAAGGTGGGTAATTTATTTATAGTTATTGTGTAATGGGAAAAATGCCTTGTGTGTGCATATATGTGTATGTATATGCTTAAATTGATAAATTGTGAATTGCTATGATGTGTTGTATGTTATGTTATGCATTGAAAAAAAATGTATGACATTGTGTTAAAGATTGAATTGCGAGCATGATTATGCTATGCCTTTTATCATGGCATTTTGAGTAAATGGAAAGAAGAAAAATCATGAGAATATGAATTTAAGAATGATTAAATTAAGTATGAGATTTGATTGTATTTGGGCGAGAGAGGAACCATTTCGTTAGTCACGTGCATGTCGACGTTAAGCCTTCTCCCGGCTGCCCGCTTGTGGCCCACGAGATCTGAAAAGTGGACTCATTTTGTTCACGAAGTAAACTTCGATTTCTCTGTTTTATTCACGGAACCCTCGAGCCAAATTGTGTGTGCATTTGCATTTTGATGTGTAAGTTATGATGCAAATTGTGTGTTATGTTTGAATGATAATTGGAATTCAAATGTGTTTAATGGAATTGTGTATTGAATTATGAGATGTGTATGAAAATTGTGAATGCTAAGATTCATTATTGGTCTATATGGGTATTTGTATATGTTGATTGTGTGGCTCATTGCCAATGGCTATGAATATGTTAGCCACTGAGCTGTGTAGCTTAACCCATGACTTTCCTCCTCAGGTGCAGAACGAGAAGAATTAGTGATCCTTGCAAGGCAATTGGACACTTCTGAGATAGTTAGCTTTTGTATTGAGCTAGTTCGGACACTTTTGTATAGCTTGTTAAGCATACCAAACATGGAGCATCCATTTGTATTGGTTATAAATTTGTATTGTTCATATAATTACTTTCCTTAGTAATGAGAATGTGAATTTGAGGATTTCATTTTGTGTATGATGATGTTATTTTAAAGGTTGAGTATGATGATTGTGGAAATGGATTTTGTGTATGCATATGCTTCTTTGTTGAGATTGCGAATTGTTGCCTGTTTTTAGAATAGCATATTAGAGATTGGAAAGGTTATATGGGATGAACCATTTGAAGTGAGAGTTAGGAGTGTAATGAAAAGTATTTAGCGGTTGAATTGAATTGAATGGATATTGCGTTTTGTAAGTGCATATGTGCAGAAATTGTGAACCTGCTTCAAGGGAAAATCTGGATTAACATAAGCTGAATTGGACAAAGTGATCTGCATGAAAATTGTAGTTTATCCACTTATCTTTCTAACACTATAAAGTATGTAAATTTTGAGTATCGGAATTGAGAGATATGAGCATTATAAGTGATGACGCTGCTTAGGAAGTATGAACATGATAGCTATAGAGAATGATGAGAGTATGTGTATGTTACGAGTCATTTGATTTGAGGTTTGGGAGTTTAATGCACTCAAATTGGTAATTGAATGCTTAAGAAGTGACATTACATTAGAAGAAGTGAAATTGAGAAAAGAATGTGTGTGATGAATCATTTGGAGTTGAGATTTAATGATGTTTGCAATTGTTTAATGGATTTGAAGTGGTTTTTGTGGTATTGGAGAAGAATATGAGGTAAGGGGATGTTAGGATGGGTTTAGGAACCTTTGGAGGGGTCTTGGAAGGTGAAAAATTCATGTCACCCGAAGGTTACACGGGCCGTGTTTTTCTGGGCACAAAGACACTATTTCACCCGAAGGTTACACAGCCTGACCGTGTGATTTCACACGGTCCGTGTGTTTTGACCCACTTAACGACAGAAATTAAATTTTTGGTCTTCATGAAAGCTTTAGCCCTAGATGTCTTCTTTCTAACCGTCCAAAAACGAAGTCAATCCGACATCTATAATGAGAGTTATGGCGTTTGTGCCAAAGTATGTTCAATAGGAATCAGGATATGAACATGTTGGGTTCGTTGGGCCATAACTCCTTCGTCAGACCTCCGATTGAGGTGATTCTTTAGGCGTTAGATTTCTAACATGTTTTTCTACATCTCCATAAAAATTTATAGCCTTTGGAGTTAAATTAAAGAAGCTTGATGGAATGGAAGTGAGTGATCGGGTTGGAGGAACATATTTTGGATTTTTAAGCATATCTTGAGCTATAGAGCTCCGATTAAGGTGGTTCTTAGTTCTACATAAACTAGAGACTAAGAGGTACCATTTTGAATAAGTCAATTATAATTGTTGTGATTTTCGTTGTATGGGCTCGCCTTTGTGGCTTAAGATGTTATGAGAATGAGGACTATTCGATGAGGGTTAAAGAGATTGGAAACCTACTTATGTATGTTTTTCGATTCCGAACCGATTGTTGGGCTTCGGAAACGGGGCCCAACAATTATAACTTTATTATTATAATATTATATATATTTAATGTGAATTTATCGGAAACAATTTTTTATCAGTTAGGAGTAAGGGTGTGTACTTTTGGAACTCTTTAGACTCTGCATATTAGTACAATTTTCTCTAAATTATTATTGTTGTTATTGTTATCATTATTGTTAGTTTTTGTTATGTAATATCAGTCAGCCATAGACCCCCAGTTACTAGATCTAATCCTTCACGAAAAGTAAGAAATTATGAATATTTAGACCAATTCAAGGCAAAAAATGGAGTTGCTCCCTCAGCAAAACTGGGATAAAGTTGAGCCAAAAAATCCCAAGTCAAGATAAATTCATGAGGAAGTGGGATCTCTTTAAGATCTACTGCAGTATTTAGAAATTGATTAATTGGTAATGATACATGGACTTGATGTCCCACCCAAGAAAATGATCCAAGTCATAGTAGCCCTGCTAAATGGTGATTCAATATAGATTCTACATCTTGAAACCAAGCCAATTTTGGAGTAGCTTTGTGATAATGAAACCAACCAGCAAATTAACAATAATTAGGTCAGAACTAATTAATACTTTACAAGTAGCATTTAGGAAATTTTGGTGCCTTTTAGTCTTATAATTAAGATAATTACTATTATGAAAATACAAATCAACCTAGAAACGTTGTTTGTGTAAGAGCATTAATAATTTTAGATAATAAATTAAAAATCAAAATTTTAATTTTTTAATCATCACCTTTTATGTTATTATTTTATTTTATTCCAATTATTATAGCTTTATTATTTTAATATTATATATATTTAATGTGAATTTATCGGAAATAATCTTTTTATCAGTTAAGAGTAAGAGTGTGTACTTTTTGAACTCTTTAAACTCTGTGTATTAGAAAAACTTTCATTAAATTATTATTATTGTTGTTGTTGTTATTGTTATTGTTGTGTTGTTATTGTCATCATTGTTGTTATTTTTTGTTGTGCAATATCAGTTAGCCATGGACCCCCAATTATTGGATCTAATCCTTCGCAAAAAATAAGAAATTCTGAATATTTTGACCAATTCAAGATAAAAAATAGAGCTGCTCCCTCAGCAAAACTGAGATAAAGTTGAGACAAAAGATCCCGATTCAAGATAAATTCATGAGAATGTGGGATCTTTTTAGGATCTACTCTAACATTTAGAAATTGATTAATTGGTAATGATACATGGACTTGATGCCTCACCCAAGAAAGAAATCCAAGTCCTAGTAACCCTGCTAAATGGTGATTCAACATAGATTCTACATCTTGAAACCAAGTCAATTTTAGAGCAACTTTGTGACAATGGAACCAACCACCAAATTAACAATAATTAGGTCAGAACTAATTAATACTTTACAAGTAGCATTTAGGAAATTATGGTGTTTTTTAGTCTTATAATTAAGATAATTACTATTATGGAAATACAAATCAACTTGTTTGTGTGAAAGTATTAATAATTTTAGATAATAAATTAAAACTCAATATTTTAATTTTTTAATCATCATCTTTTATGTTTTTATTTTATTTTATTTCAATTATTATAACTTTATTATTTTAATATTATATATATTTAATGTGAATTATCGGAAACAATCTTTTTATCAGTTAGGAGTAAGCGTGTGTACTTTTCGAACTCTTTAGACTCTGCGTATTAGCAAAACTTTCACTAAATTATTATTATTGTTGTTTGTTGTTATTGTTGTGTTGTTATTGTTATCATTATTATTATTGTTGTTGTTGTTGTTATTGTTATTATTACTTGGTTTCACTTCTTAAAAGTTGAGAGTGACATTTTCTTACTAAAGTTTCTCTACCACTCTCACTTCCAAAGCTTGGCAAAAAAAAAAAAAAAGTGTGAGATGACAAGAGAATTTGGAGAAGACGAGAAGGTTTCATTTTATGGGTCGGTGGATAGTAAGATTCAATTTTGAGCGAGTTTTGAATCACTTAAAACTCGATTAAATTTGAGTGCGAATGCTATGAGTCAGTTTTAATTAGACTTCCAAATAAACTCAAGATTTTTTGAAAAAGAAAAGTTTAATCATAAATTGGTGAGAGTTCATTCCTTATTTTTATAGCTCATTAAAATAATTTCCAAAATAAAAATTAATTTCTTCAATTAAATAAATTTTCCAAATAATGAAATGTACAAAAGATGTTAAATGTACACAACTTATGGGCTCATCCCAATTTTGATGAGGATTTATGTTGTATACATGAAATAGGAAAAGCCCATTGTCTAAAACAGAACCTTCATTGTTTAGTTGCTTCTCTCCATGAGAAAAAACGGGGGGAGGCAGAGATAGAGTTGGGGTTTCAAGGTAAGCTCTCATTTGTTAATTTCTGTCTGGAATCTGATGGTCTAGTGTTCAAAGTTTCATTCTTTTTGATCTTCCTTTATACGGTTCTTTCTCTCTTTTTCTTTTTCCTTCTTTGAGTTTTAGTGGTTGTGCTGACGATCTTGGGCGTGTTTCCTTGCTCTGTAACTTCAAATCTTTCTTTGTTGGCAACTTCGAGAAGATTCAATCTTTTGTAATTTGTTTGCATTTGTACAAATCTCTTGTTTTTTTTTTTACATGATCTGTTATACTGTGTAACACACCTCTGACTATAAGAATTTGTTGATCCGAATCCGAAGTTCTAGCTTTTGAACTTGTGGTATTGACCCAGTGCCGCATAGAAACTTTTGGCCCCAGTTAGGTCATATGATCCGATGGTAGTGGTACCCAGTGAAACATAGGCCTCTTGCTACAGTTATTGGATCTACTACAATGATGCCTAATTTGGTTAGTGTATGTGTTGAAAATAGACATGAAGAGTTAAACTCTTAGACTTTTGGAGTGTTACATATTTCTGCTTTGCACGTTTGGTAATAGTTTCGTTAATGGAACTGAAAACTTTAGTTTAAAATGTTTTGTTTTTCACTTTGGAACACTTAAAGTAGTAATATTAAACGGGTAGAATCTGTTGTATGCATAGAGTAAGATATTGGTTATAATTTACTTTATTTGGTTTTATTAATCATTGTGCGGAATGAGTTTTAGTTTACATATCATTGAAGTTGAATTTCAATGATTTTTTGTTTCAAGATGCTTGAGGTTTTTCATTTTTGTTGTTTTACAGCAATGCAGATCTACTTGTTCTCATTTGTTTCTTTGTGACATTTTCTTGCTTCAGCTAAGAGGCTGTTGATTTGAATCACATAAATGTTTCTCTAGAGAAAAGAAAGATGAAAAACGGTAGCAGTTATGTGCCACCTACTTACGTTCCCCTGGGACAATCAGATACTGAAGCAGAGATTTCTCCCCGCACTGACAACCACTGTGTTGTCCCCGGTGAAAGTGACAGAGTAGTCCCGTGGTCATCCGGAATCTGTGCTTGCTGTGATGACATTCAGAGCTGTATGCTACTCTCTATCTTGCGACCTTTTTTTTTGAGAGGAAAGTTGTATTAAGTTGCCTAAAGAACAGAATACAAGTTAAAATCCATTTCTAACACAAGTTAAAATCCACTTCTTGTCTTGTTATGGTTGTTTATGGGACTTCTAGGCTAAGGATTTCTTGCAGTATAAAATCATTGAAATGGTGTTACGAATCTTGTCCTGATCAACTGAAAGCCATTAAAGCTACCATCTACAATAAAATCCAAATTATCTAAATTAGGATTTTAAGTGACACTAGTTGTTAGTTTTACCTAACACTGCAAGCTATACAAGTAGTTGCATGCATGTATGACCTTTTTCTGTAATTGTTTCCATCAAATCAACTTATTCAAGCAAGGACGATTTTGATATTTTCTGAGTTTGTATAAGTTGATACCATTTATTTTATTGTGGCATCAAGGTATTAGCTTCATGAGACATTTTTAGATTAGTTAGTAGTTTCCTATTTGCTGACGTGAACTTTTAATACTTTGTACAGGCTGCATCGGTCTCTTTTGCCCTTGCTATCTATTTGGGAAGAACGCAGAGTCGTTGGGTTCTGGAACTTTGTTAGGATCATGCACGACGCATTTCATATTGTGGGCTCTTATCAATACTCTCTGTTGCTGCATGACTGATGGACTTTTGTTGGGCTTACCTGGATGCTTTGTTGCTTGTTATGCTTGCAATTACCGCAAGGCTCTGCGAGAGAAGTATAATCTACAGGTGTGGCTTGTTTATATGTTACAACTTCATATGCAGTATCCTTTATTCCCTAGCTAGTATTGAGATTTATCTTCAATCTGTAGAATAAATATAACCTTACTAATATAGTAATGCAAGAAATCAACCGTGTACAGGAAGTTCATTTTGTCTGTTGTGCATGCACACTCCCCTGAGGTACAGCTGAATTTTAAAAATGTAGTCAGTGATGGCTTTCGCCGGTGTATACTTGCTATCATTGAAGCCTGTTGATAAGTAGATGAAAGAAGCTAGCTGATCAACAATTTTGGTTGATGTATGCAGGAAGCTCCGTGTGGTGATCTTGTCACTCACTTCTTCTGTCATTTGTGTGCAAATTGTCAAGAATACAGGGAAATTCGCGAGAGGTCTGGTGACCCGAATCATTCTGCTCTTACATTGGTGGAGGTCACTGCTCCAACTGTGCAGACAATGGAGTAATGTAATACCAAAACAGTGTCCGTTGTCCTCGATTCTTCATCTCGTTCGCTAGGTTATCCAAGTCATCAAGGCGGCGGATCGCATATATCCTGTTATGTTTCCACGTGGGTGTATACGTAGCTCTTATGGGTGTTTTCTCACTTGGTCTTCAGCATTCTGTGGTCTTCACAGAGACAGTGAAGGTACAGACCTGGGAGAAATAAGAACAGACCCACATGCATTCTCAACATCCTCTATTCCTCTTTGTATATCCCCCATTCAATTTGTTATGTTTTTCCACTCTTACGGACTTCTGCAGTCAAGAATCCATATATAACAACAGTAGCTCCAATCTCCATTAGAGGACAAGGTTTCACCAACACTTAAAAAGAGTTGTTATGTTTTGCAATATGTATGTATAGATTGTGCTTTTGCTACCTATTTCATATGGAGTATTGTCATATACAAGATATAGAAAGAACACTGCCTTTTATGGTTGATATATTCTGGGATTCTTGACATATTCCATATTCGGATATAGTGCACACCATAGTAAAAAATGAAACTCATGAAAGTTGTTAATTATATACTGAGGGTAAGTTTTGGAGCAACTAGTAAAGTTAAGAGAAACAATCTTTTTGTAAAATACAAAGAGAAGGCTGAGCATAATTGATATTGCTCGCTCCGTCAATCCTATCTCGCTCTGTCAATCCTATCGGCTTTATTGGTTTAAATAAAATTAATAATAAATATTATAACTTTTAATTGTATGAAAGGATTTAAATAAATAAAAAATGATTTATTTAGCCATCCATACCCTATTGCGTTAATCCACGAGCCTCTTATCTATTTTCATTCGATCACAACCGTGGGGGAGCAAGTCAAAATAGAAAAACTCACATGATCACAACCGTGGGGGAGCAAGTCAAAATAGAAAAATTCACATTGAGTTTAAGGATAATCAAGTTTGAACTGATGACTTCTACCATGTCAAGGTAACACTCTACCGTTGAGTTATATCCCTTTCCTTGTCCCCATTGAAAAATAGAACTGACTAATCTTAAGGCAATGGATCGAGAAACTCAATGCTACAATTCTTGATCAACTTGAAGTCCGGCCTTCTTTTCGCACTATTACAAATACGAAAATAATGGAAAAAATAGGATTCAATTGTCAACTGCTCCTATCAGAAATAGGATTGACTACAGCTTCTAGCCATAGTACATGGTTTCATAAAAACGTATGATTTTCGCGATCTAAATAAAGCAGGTTTTACAAACAATTTTTTTATAAAATACAAAGAGAAGGTTGAGTACAATTGATATTGCTCACTTTTTCAATCCTAACGACTTTATTGGTTTAAATAAAATTAGTAATAAATATTATAACTTTTAATTGTATGAAAGGATTTAAATAAATAAATAGCGATTCTATTTATTTAATGAAATCATAAGATTAGGATCAAAGTGGTATAATAATTAATATTAATCCTATAAATTCACCTATTACATAAAATTATTTTACTTATTAAAAATTAAAATTTGTGTAAAACTTAAATAAGATTAATTTTATTGATTTATTTATCATTAAGATTCTATATTTTGTTTAATAATTTTGTATAATTAATTATTATATCATTTAATATAGTAAGCAAAAATAGAAAAAAAATAAACAAATCACTTTTGAGTATCATGTGAGATATGTGATTACGTCCCTTTTACAGCCCCTGCTATATAGCGGACGACGTGAATTATGTGCCATTATCTCTCTATCTCTCCGAGGTGACGCAATGGTAGTCTTTGGAAGCGCAAAGCGGCAGTGCCCCAGCAGCCACAACTGCTCGGAATGGGCTAGAGTGTTCATGGAGTATTGCCTTTGCAGTTTTAGAGATGGGGTTTCGCTGTCCTTAGGTTTGGTTAGTGTTTGCAGTTGGGGAATCGCAGAGATACCGCAGATTATCACTAACTACAAGGAGAAATCTGGCCATGGTCTTTCTATTGCTTTCTTGACCACATGGATTATTGGGTGTGTTTTCTTTTCTTTAAAGATTGTAACTTTTTCTTGGTTTTTTGTTTCGTTGTTATATCATTGTTTTTGTAGTGTTTCAGGTTCAGGATCTGCATATACCCTTTTCGTGTCTTTTTGTATGTGCATGTTATTCTTTTTTAACTTTGTTTACTTACTTTGGTGTCTTTTACAGGGACCTTTTTAACGTGTTTGGTTGCATGCTGGAACCAGCTACTGTAAGTGGGTGCTTTCACATGTCTGTGTTGTTGCGTTAGCTTGTGTTGATTGTTCGTGGGACTTCTCAGCCAATTGTTCTGTACATGTTTGATGATTTTAGCCATATTCTTGCACAAACATGAGCATACTTATTGTCCGTGTTCCTTCTAGTAAATGTGCACTCACACTACCGTTTGAAGTTCAGATTGCTTTAGTTTTATTTGCAGTCTGCACTCGTCTCTCGATTTGATCTGAATAACGAACTGGCTATTGCTATCTGCATGTTTAAAAGCTCCATATCTTCCTCTTTGTAACATAAATATAGATCAAATCCTCTTCCTTTCGAGCTTGCAGTAACTGATGCTGAATTATTATTTTCTCAAGTCTCGAGAATTATGTGGTCTGTACGGACTATAACATGAAGTTACCCTACTTTTGGTCTTATTCAAAATAATATGCGTTCTGATCTTTCACATTGAATTTCATTCAAGGGTATGGCTAACGTTTGGTATTATTCTGCAGCTTCCAACGCAATACTACATGGCAATGGTGAGTTAGTTTATTAAAGCTCAATCAGTTCTGATTAATTCCAATTTCCTTACTTCAATTTTGTCTTATCTTGTCACGCAGTTATACACCCTTACCACCCTAATTCTTAGTGGGCAGACCGTGTACTATGGCTACATATATCATCGATTGAGTTGGAGCAGAAAAAACTACAAGGTAACAATTCCTATTATTGACTGTTTCAGGCCACTGGTGGTTAATTATGTTTTAAATTATGGAATTCTCACAATAGCTAGAAAGAAGCGTTTCATGTGATGCAGGGTTGATCATAGGTCTTTAATTACCTTCTGAAAATAAGATGTTTTAAGTTCCTGTTCTCTGGAACATTAGAACCTAGAGTAACCAATGATTTTTGTTTAAAATTGAGTGAAAAATACTATGGGAAAAGCATTGGTAACACTTCCAATTTTGAGGTGGGGGTTGGAGATGCCGTCATTGTCCAATGTCAATGGTAAGCAGGGGCGATATGTTGCTTGTAAAGGTTTGCTGTTTAGATTTCTGTTGAGTGTCTTCATGTGGAATGCGTTTAATAATTGTAATTGGACTTCAGGTTGAAGTGGCAGAAAAAGATAGGCGGGTGAACAATGATGCTGCAGTAAAACAATTCAATCAGGCTGATAAACAGAAACATGGATCCAACACTGTTGTCAGAGAAAATGTTTTAAGTTCACCTATACCTCTTCCAGCAGTCCATGACCGCTGTTCCCCAGGAAGGGAATTATACTACATGTAAGGTTTCTATTCTCAAAGTTGTTAATACCCCTCTAGTATGTTTAGCTGACCTAGAGTCCTGAATTAAGATAAGTATGAGAGTAATTAAGTGTATAGTTTATGAATGAACTTTCTAGTGCCAATCATTGATAAGAGAAAATCTAGACCCCTTTTCCTGTGTTGGGAATTCTGTTAGAAGCTTAGGTGAGACCTAGAAGCTTAAACCAGTCAGCTATTCATCATTGAAAAGTAGGGATTAATTAATGAAACTTGTTTTCATTCTTCCTAGTTGACTTTTACATTGTAAACAGCCTCAAGTATACTGTAACCGTTCATTTCTATTCTTCTGTTATTAAATTCTTGTTTGTGATGCATGAAATAAATCAGTATGCTCGTGTCATTTGCTGTCTTAACATTTAAATCTATTAAGATAGACGATAATGCTATCTTACAGAGATCCCATCATAATTTATTTTGATTATTCATTTAGTTTTCCCTTACCAATTTTTGTTGTTATCAACATCATCAGGTCAGCTAGATCTCTTTCCAGTAGTCACACCCCCACGGCAGGATCCCTTTTAGCACAAAGAATGTCTCCTAGATCATTTCCTAAAAGAAATTCCGTTGAGGAGCCCTTACTTGATCCAGTTGTTTCTGCTCAATCTGAACCAAATATGAGCATCAGAACCACCCTATGTGTGGTAAGCCCCATATATTATCCCCAAAGTTAGATTTCTGTGCCAGCATTCTGGTTTAGTTCATTATGCTATTTCACTAAAACATGGAATCTTTTATATCTTACAATTCAGGTATCAGCATTTTCATTTCTCGGAACTTTCAATCTTAATCAAGCAGAAAATAAGAGGCCTGATAAGGTGTTCGGAGGTACCACTCATGGATTTGTTATACAAGTTGGAAGGAAAATTTTGCAGGTAACTGAGGTCGAGTTTCCTTTATATATTGCTAATGAATTATGGCCAAAGCTGTAATCTTTTCACTTTTGTCTATAGGTGTCCTCTTACTTGGAAAGTGAATTTGTCATGGCTAATACATCACTTGATACTTATGTACTTCACATTGAAGCTTGAGTTAATTCATTAGCAGTTATTGCTTATAGTATTTGGCTTATTCAGACTTCTTTAAGATTTCTATAGAAATTTACAATCTTTTTTCATGTTTCTTGTTTACCTTATGATAAGCACAAATAATTAAGTGGTAATGGGAATTCAGGTAAGTGGAGGACTTTCATCCAAAAACAACATTGAAACAAGCAACGGGCCTGGGACCTTCTTTGGTTGGGCAATGGCAGCTATCTACATGGGTGGACGACTTCCCCAAATATGCTTGAATGTAAGATTATCTCACTAAGATGGCTTTAGGCATTAGGATAGGAATGATTAAAGTTAACTAGTATTATGCTATTCTTTGCAAATTTCTGCAACTGATCATCTGCTTCATCAAATTTTTGTAGATCCGGAGAGGCAATGTCGAGGTAAGGATGCTGACTTGTATTACATATGATCATCACTGTACAGGTATAATATATGATTGGCATATTGTCTACTGGGATTTTATGTCAACCAACAACAGTCCCCTTCCCCACTCCTATGGTTTCCTGCTTCACTTCCCAACTCTTTTAATGGATTTGATTGCATATAGATAACTTTTAATTATGTCAACTCTACGTGCGATTTTTCTCTACAATTTACAGGGCCTCAATCCATTCATGTTCGTCTTTGCTTTGGTTGGAAATGCCACCTATGTAGCAAGGTGTTTTTCATTCTTCCGTTACTTAGATAATTGCCCTTTTCAAAATTTATGTTTCTTCAACTTACAAGAATGTCTGCTTTTACTAATAATTACATATCCATATACATCTCTAATTTTTCATCTCTTTTCTCCAAAAACATTGGGCAGCATACTCGTCAACAGCTTGGAATGGTCAAAAATCAGACCAAATTTGCCCTGGCTTGTAGATGCAGGAGGCTGTGTGCTGCTTGATACTTTCGTATCCTAATCAAAGATTACTCATATGATTCATTTGCCGAATTATACTGAAAAGCAAGAAAGTTTTTGGATCCCTAAAGAGACAGACCAATGGTGGTCTGTTTTTCCATTTTATGTAGAACCTTAACTTAAATCAGATATTATTCCAATTCATTTACTTCCGGTATTGGAGTCCCAAAGCAGAAGAAGATCAGCAGAAAATATCCATTGCATGTTAGGCAGCAATATCCAAAATTTTGGCGGAGGTAAGTATAATAGTGCGAGGAATGCTCATCTGTTATGACTTTTTATGTGGCTTTGAGATATCCATCTCCAAGGTATGCATGCATTGAATTGGCACATAGCATGCCTTGATTTTTCATTTCATCACGTTACTTGGACCATAACTGGCACTAACCTTTCTTAAGTCTATCTGATAGAAGTCCAGCCATGGCTCCTCCAACTCTTGTCCGCTTGTTCCGAAGCCTCTTGTTCCTTTGCTTCTCGGAATATCTCCACCACTATCCTTTTCCCTCCCTGGAAAATCTGAATGAGGACCATCCTACACCAGTTCATAATCTAAACGCACCTCCCCCTTTTGCACCATCAACGATTCCCATTTCTGATCCTCTCCCTCCTTCCTACCATCACTGGCTTCCCCTTAGTTACCTTTCATTCAATTCCTTTGCCTGTGTAAACTATGCTCCAAACTTTTGCTTGCATGCCTCAAACTTTATTACTTAAGACTGCTACTGAAACTGATTGAATAATCTCAAGTATACAAGCAATTGAAACTCCAATCTAGTGCTTGCTTCTGAAGAATATTTTGTTGCATTTAGGTTTCATTGCCATTGAAATGGTTGCTCATTTCTTTTCCACCCAGTGAGGAGAATGGCTTGGATGGTATATTTTGAGCCAAGGAGGATGAACTTCCACAATCTACAGGGCTTTTCTTTTTCTTTTTCTTTTTCAATTCCTACAAATAGAGAAGGTTTTGTAATAATTTTTGTGGCTTTGGTTAAAAGAAAAATGAAAACTATTGGTTTCTTAATAATAATAAAAAAATTATTATGAGAAATTTTAAATTTTTATACGTTTTAAAAAATTCAAAATAATCTTAAATTTCAATTAAAAATATTATATACGCAAATTAACAAATTACACAACTAATTAAATAAAAATTACATATGGATTGATTAAAATGTTGCTTATATGAAAATTTAATTTATTTTTAAATTTGAACCGTGTTAATCAAATTAGATTCAAACTAATAATTTATTACAATTATTTCAATATATTGATTTAAATTAATTTAATTTAAGTTTAAGAATTAAGTTGAGTTATTATAATATTTATATCTCATCTGTTTTATAGTTATTTTTATCAAACTAAATGAATTTTACTAAAAAAAATTGAAAATTATAAAGAAATTTTTTAAAATAATAGAATTTGTGTTGGCACCAATAATGGTCTTATACACAAGACCACCTGACAAAAACAAGTTATTAAAGACTAATGCTCTCCATTAATCACCTTAGTGAAGATTAAGATAATAATTAAGCCATAAAAAGACTGCCTTGGTGGAAATCAGCATTTATGTTTTATAATCAGTATTTTGCAGTGTTTTTATTAAAATAAGACAGCCACAATTATGTGATTAGTCAACATATGCTTACATATACAAATAATTTTGCTTTTTTTTTTTGGTTTTAGAGAAATGCAAAAAAATTGAAAACACAACTAATACAAACAACTGACATTTTAGATCGGTCGTGAATAATGTTTAAATTGATTGAGTTTTGAGTCGAACTCAGGTTTATATTTAATATTTTTAAAATTTGAATTGAATTTTAAACTAAAAAAAGTCATCAATTATTATGTATTTTAATTTAGTTGATATTTATTTTCACTTTTTATTGAACTAATTTAAACTAATATTTAAAGTTTTAATTTAAAAAATAAAAATAACAAAATAAGGTAATCTCAAATTAATTGAAAACTGAGTTGAATTCGAGTTTGAAAAGATAAATTCAATCTGAATCGATTTAACTAAAATATTAAAATTTATACCCGAATTAATCTACCCGAATCGAGACAAATAATATATTACCGACCTTTGTAAAAAAAGTGCAATTACAAATCATTCTATACTTTAGGAGATCAACTTGGAAGACTTTATTATAAACTAGATTATCACCTTTCACTTTTTAGTTATATAAAAAGAAAAACTTCAATTGAAAGAAAATAAAAATGTTTTTTAAAAAAAGAAAGCAAGTGGTAAAATTTTAATCAAAACAAAAAACGGCAAACGGTAAAAATGAAACATGAGCACGTGCAAGTAAGCCTCGGTAGAAGGCACGCGCGCACACAGTAGTAGTACATCATGTACATGCCCGTAACATGTGCACGTGCTTCTCAATGACTTTGCTTCTTTCCATCTCTTCGAAGAAAGTTATGCTTTTTCTTTATTTGGGTAGGCAAGGCAACTGATATAATTTATAATATCTGAAGTATAAGGAGTCTAAAGGGTATGACATTTATGGGTTTTGCAGGTGAAAAGCAAAAGAAGAAAAAGGAGGAGAGGGCAACAAAGGCACGGTTTAAGGAATAAAAGGTGGATTGGACATGAGGAATGTAGGTAGGCCACTTTGAAAGTGTCCCCACTCCTCACTGTCGCTGCCAAATGTTAAAAAAAAAAATCACATCTTTCAGGTTCTTCAGATCAGATTCTGCACAGCGTAAGTTCACTGCTTGTTTAAGGTTTCACACTTCCATTCTTTTTCTTTCATTTCTTCGAACAAATTCCTCACTGTCAGAAGTTTTCTACCATAGATACAAGAAGAAGAAAGTTTCTTGCTTTTTTGTTTTCTCTGTTCTATGTCAAGATCTCTTCTTTTTCTTTCTTTTTCATAACCATGTTCTTGTTTCCTTGTTTTGGTCATTTTTGAGCACTGAGCTTAGTTAGTCCATTCAGTATACTCACCTGAAGGGGAGTTTCTGTTCTGGTCTTTTGTCATCTGGGTAGATCTTTTTATCTGCATTGATCTGGGATTCCATTTTAGTGGATTCACTAGTGGGTTTTCTGGCTTCTCTCCAATTTTGAGTGGGTGATTCTTCATTCTGCTTCCGGCTCTTGATTCCAGACATACCAAAGAAAGATACACGAAACTGGGAGTAAGAGGTTCTTCTTCTATTTGGAGCTTCAAAGTTCTGGTTTTGGTTGTGTCTATCAGCTCTCAGTGAGGCTCTTGCTTGCTCAAGATCCTGGATCTGAAGTGCATATTGTGATATAGAGTGAATGGTTTCAGGTGGACTAGAGTGAGAAGGGAACGCAGGAAAAAATAATAATAATATGGGATCTCAAGGTGGTGCAGTTGAAGAAGGAAAGTTGCAATCTTTATGCAGGCAAGGGTCACTATACAGTCTGACTCTTGATGAGGTTCAAAACCAGTTGGGTGATTTGGGGAAACCATTGGGAAGCATGAATCTTGACGAGCTTCTCAAGAGTGTGTCCACTGCTCAAGATAACGTTGGGGTAGCTGCTTGTCCCTCATCTTTGCCTCATCATCAGGGTAGCCTTACAGTGTCAAGGGATCTCAGCAAGAAGACGGTAGATGAGGTATGGAAAGATATCCAACAGAAGAAAAGAAATGATGCAAGTAATGTTCATGAGAGAAAGACTCAGCACGGAGAGCCGACTTTTGGGGAGATGACACTTGAGGACTTCTTGGTAGAAGCTGGTGTGAATACCGAACTTCCTCGAGGCAACAGTGGGGCTGAGGAACCTCATCAACCTACTCAATGGATTCCCATCCAGCTACCTTCAGTACAACGGCTGTGTCCAGAGCATCAACACAACGTTATGACAGTGTTCATATCAGGCCAACACCACCCGATTCAACAATCTGTTCCTGTTCTAGATGCAGCCTATTCTGATGCACAAAACACTATGTCACCAACTTCTTTGATGGGGGCTTTATCAGATACACAAACGCCTGGTAGGAAAAGGCTTGCCTCTGGAGATGTGGTTGAGAAGACTGTTGAACGGAGGCAGAAGAGGATGATCAAGAACAGAGAATCTGCTGCGCGCTCTCGAGCAAGAAAACAGGTTGCAATTCCAAACTTATCTTCTCTTTTCGCACGAAAAGTATATATTCTCCTTGTGAAATTCTTCTAACTGTACACTGGAAGTCAGGCCTATACCCATGAGCTGGAGATTAAGGTCTCTCGGCTTGAAGAAGAGAATCAAAGGCTTAGAAGAGAGAAGGTAGAGTTCATTCCGAGATTTTGTGCTTGTTCTTCTGAAACTTAGATGATCTCCATTGCTAGTTTCTTTCTTCAGAACTTGCTTTCTATTGACTTGTTGCATCCCAAAAACTTAAGATTAGAGTTGATATATGGATATTCTTCAGTCATGTTCATGACTTGTATTACATTTGTAATATAAAAATGTTTGCATCATTTATTGATTACAAAACAGTTGGCTGAATCGCACCTGTGTTAGACCATTAAGTCCAAATGTCCGTTCAACACAATCAGACACAATGGCTCATTTTTTGAACTGTTCTTGTGTTTTCAGGAGGCTGAGCAGGCCTTGCCATGTGCACCACCTCCTGAGCCAAGACATCAGCTGCGCAGAACGACTTCGGCCCCTTTCTGACATCCAATTTTCTTGGAAAAATGTTACCTTCAGTTGCGACATGACATGTCTGATTCCTGTTTTGCAATAGGCTAACCACAGATCAGAACATCAATCGTCAGAACATCAAATTTCAGGCTACTGCTATGGCAACCTGCTGCTAATTTTGCTTCTTTTGCCCATGCACCTTTCACCTCACATTGTAGAGCTAAAAGAAACCAAGTTTTTGAAATATACTGCGAACACTATAAATTTCCTTGGTTTCTGACTTCAATCTTGCAGCATTGGTAAGTATTATTTGTCATAGTGATCTTCATTACTGTTCTTCCATAGATCCAGGGATCCTAACCCTTTTCATCTTCGGAATGCATTGTCGAAATAGCAGACTTCTTGATGATTTGCACAAGCTCCGGATTTTGTTGGGGATACCAATGGATTCTTAAGACCCAAGACTTCAAAAATTAAAATCGAATTTGAATAAAAGAGTTTAAACCAATTTAATTTTAAAGATTAATTTTTTTAATTTTTATTTGAATTTTAATTTAAATTCAATCTTTATTTTAATTTAATTCAATTTACTTTGTTAGTTTTGAATGTGATTATATTCCATTTAAGTCTTTTTGCTATTTTTAAGATTTTGTTAATTTTATATTTAAAACAATCAATAATTATTATAAATATAATTTTAATTATTCTAATTAAAATGATGGTAATCAATGAAAATGTTAATTAAGGGGTACCAAAGGAGCTCATTATTAAAACTTCTTACATGTTCAAAATTGAATAAACAAATAATAACAACGAATCAGTAAAAATATGTTTCAAGCTTCAGATCTAGAACAAATAAAAGAGTTAGAAAATTGAGAAGCCTATTAAAGCCACTGTTGTATAGGA
>JANZLH020000035.1:908182-921289 GCA_026770325.2 Erythroxylum fimbriatum | reverse complement strand
TATTAGAAAATTATAAGAAATTATATCGAAATTAATAATGATAATAACATACCTTTCTTGAAGCTTTAAATTGTAATAAGCAAAAACTAAGTCATTCAACCTTTTATGCTCCTATCTATTTCTTTTTTTGAAGTGGATAAATTTAAATGTGCTTCAGTTTCATTCATAGCCTGTTGCACTTACACATTGACTTAAAATTTGAATTACAAACCTTTTCAAATTCTGGAACACCATTTCTGAATTGATCCCACCAAGAAATTGTAAGTCGTAAGATAACAAAAGTAGCGTCATAAATAAAATAAAGTGACAATTAATTTCAACAAATACGAAAAAGGAAACAACTAATAACTGGAGAAAGTTTTCCTTTTTGTCGAATAGCAATCGGCATTGCAAAATCCCCATAAGACAACTTATAAAGCTTCATTTGTGAGCTTAAGAAATCTTGCATCACGTCAATGCTAACAATTGTTGTAAAATTTAAAAACATTCCTCTATTAACTTTAGCTTACTCAGTAAGATCTAGTCTAAAATAAACACCAGGATTCAAAAATACTCCAGCTGCAAACAACGGAGAAGAAAGCTATCTTTCCCTCCTCTCATTAATGATTGAAAGATATGGTGTGTACAAAGAAGGCCTATGTTTTAGATTGGCCTTGATTGCTTTCGTCGCTCTCTCCATAACCCATTCTTGGCTTTTCTTCACTATCAGCCAAGCGAAGCACCCTCACCAAAGGATCACAAACTCGGATAATAAATTGGCATTGAGATCAAAATTCTCTATTTTTCAGTATAATTTTACAAACCTCCACTCCAGCATTAAACCTAGCATGCTGAGATGCAATCCACTTATTAATTGTAAACATTTGTCTTTCATTGTTGCAAATCTTGTCACAACAGGACGACACAAATTCCTATCATTGGTAAATTCCTTTCTCATTAAGTTCAATAACCATGTATGATAATAGATGAACTTGGTCACCTTTTTAGCTTTCTGCATAGTCTCATCAATAACAAGAAAATACCTAGGATCCCTTATATTCTCCAACATTAGGTTAACCTTTTTCCTGCATAGTCTCATCAATGTGCAACACAAGGAGTCCAAAAAAAAAGAATTATACTTATTCTACAACCTTTTTTCCTGCCGCTTTATAAGTAGAATCATTGTCAGTAATAAACTAAATAATATTTTTTGGCTCTACTTCATTCACAACTTCATCAAATATCGCAAACAAAGTCTCAGCATTCCTAATAAGGTCAGATAATTCAATAGATTTCAAAAATATAGAGCTATTTGTAGAATAACCAAAAAATTAATAATAGACTCTTGTCTCCTATTTATCTAACCATTACACATGATTACATCCATAAGTAGCCCAATTCACTCTTCTTTATGCCAAATAACTTTTAATTTCAAAACAGAACAACTCAAAAGTTTATCTCTTAAGTCATCAATCGAAGAACCTTTGTATCCTAGACCATAAGAGACTATTACATCCGTCATAAATTGATAATAATAAGACTAAGAAGCATTGAATGATAAACCTGTATCATACCACTATCTAGCTACTTCTATATCGACATTGTGAGTCTCATCTCTTGATTACGCTGCACTACGAATTAAAAGTTGGGCTTCTAAAGTTGTTATAATGGTGTAAAAAAACTAGTCACCTGCCTTCCTCTCTTCGCCGCATCATGTTCAGGTACTTCTTCTTGGGCGCAGGATAGAACACTACCATTACCACTACCACTTTCACCTTCAATATTTCTACTATCACCACAAAAACTAGAAAACGAACTTCCACTACTAATTTCAAAATTCAATCTTTCCCTCCTATCTTTCTCATGTTGATATTCTTCAAGCAATGTTTTCATTTGTCACTTCACATCATGACTTATTTTTTTACAGGGTCCTCCACCTTTCAAATGCTCGTTACAAAACAAGTAAATAGTATGGTTCCTCATACCGGGAAACAATGCAGCATGAGCCCAAGTTGGATCATTGTATCTTCCTAAAATGGATTGATCAGGAGTAGTTGAACTTCCTTCCATTTATCTATAAAAAAAATGAATGCATGTATCAAGATAAATAACAAATAATTTCATTACACAACATGCTTGTCTATCTTATATAATATAACTTATTTTGTATGATTACATCATACACTATTCAATTTCGTGGAACACAATTCACTATAAGTAAAAAACTAACAATTCAGTTATTCAACATATATAATTACACAAAACATACATAAACAATTTTCATTTCCAACAATCACAAAACATACATAAACAATTTCTATTTCCAACAATTTTCAATAATTTCCATTTCCAATAATCACAAAACATGCATAAAACAATTTTCATTTCTAACAATTTTCAACAATTTCCATTTCCAAAATTCACAAAACATTCATAAAATAATTTCCATTTCCAACAATCACAAAACATACATAAACAATTTCCATTTCTAACAATTTTCAATAATTTCCATTTCCAATAATCACAAAACATTCATAAAAAATTTCCATTTCCAACAATCACAAAACATACATAAACAATTTCCATTTTTAACAATTTTCAACAATTTCCATTTCCAATAATATCAAAACATTCATAAAACAATTTTCATTTCCAACAATCACAAAACATACATATATCAAAATAAATAACGCATAATTTCATTGCATGATATGCATGTCCATCTTATATAATATAACTCAGTTTGTATGATTACATTATACACAATTCAATTTCATCAAACACAATTCACTGTAAGTAAAAAAACTAACAATTCAATTATTCAACATATATAATTACACAAAACATACAAAAACAATTTTTATTTCCAACAATCACAAAACATACATAAAAAATTTCTATTTCCAACAATCACAAAACATACACAAACAATTTCCATTTCCAACAATTTTGAACAATTTCAATTCAAAGTCTCAAACATGAGGATAAAGTTGAAGGGTATGATTTACATAATCGCCAAATAATGAATGACATATCTTATACAATTGTTTATACGCATCTATTTATAACATGGTGATCAAGTTGAAGGATATATTCATAACATGAGGATCAAGTTGAAGGATATAACTTCTTTGGAATTTTTTTCTTCTTATTTATAGCTTTGAATCTTCTTTTCATTTTTCACAAACCATAATATCATACACACCTTTCTATATTTGGTTATTAAATATATAAATTACTTTTACGATTTTTAAGTGACATTAATAAGTCTAAGTATAAGTGATTGGAGCCTACAACATGTTCACCATTTAAAAAAAATTTCCTTTTGGACACATTTACATTACTACTTTCACACATTATCTATTATAAATATTTATGATAGCCCACACATATATATTACCAAATAATTCAACATATTTTATACTCAATTAATTATTTATCCAAAGCTAATACCCAAATACTATCATTAAGTACAATTGAATTATTATTAATTTACAATTGCATAATTTTATACTCAATTAATTATTTACCTAAAGTCAATACCCAAATACTAAAAATGAAATACCATTTCACAAATTTTAAGAATGTATCAATTAATTATTTAAGCCTTTGTAAGTTTGCAACTTTAACATTCTCGATTTAAATTTTTAATTTAAGTTGTTTCAACTTTTAACTTACAAACTCTCAATTGAATCAATTCAATTAATCAACATCATCACATATTCATATTAGGCCGTGCATTTCATTCATCAACAAACTTATCATAAATTTCTCTTAATCGGTTAAACTTAAACCAATGTTTAAAACCAAACCAGAAATCAAACAAACAATCATTCAACTATAATATCCAATCCAATTCAACCCACGCAAATCACAAAACCAAAACAACATCGTGACTCATTCAACTCCAATATTCAAATCACAAAATCGTGAATCATTCAACTCCAATATCCAACCCAGATACACGCAAATCGCAAATCATAAAACCAAGTTCCAACCAATCACAGATCCAAGATCCAACTGAATCACAAAACTAAATTCCACCTTTCAACATTCAAGTTCCAACCGATTCACAATAAAAAATGCAATTAAGTAGGAAAAAAATCGAAAACTAAAAAAACACACCTAAAAACTAATTCACAAGCTTCAGGTTTTAGGTTGGGTCTTCGGGTTGGGTGACGGGTCACAGTTTCGAGTGTAAATATGGGCGAGCAGCAGCCTTCTCTCCTCTTTCAGCCGTTCAGTGGTGGCGACGACATGGTGTAGGGGTCCTCATGGAGGAGGGTTGATTACAGTGGTGTCTTCGGGACTTTGCGTGGAGGAATCGAGGATCTCTGATGTTGGCGTGGATTGGGGAGGATGAGGGAAGGAGTAGCATCACCGGAGAGGGAGCAATACCGTCTGAGACGAAGAGGAGAAAGAGAGAGAGAGAGAATGGTGGTGGTGAGTGAAAGCGAGAGTCGATGAGAGAGAGAGAGAGAGAAGAATGAAGCTTCGGGAGGGTGAGAGTGAGAGTGAGGGACGTAACACAGAGACAATTTTTTTTAGGTTTAAATTTTCAAAAATTGCAAATAAGTCCCTACTATTTACCAAATTTATGGTACGGGCCGGTATTAGCTGATGTCGAATGAAAACTAGTAGTACCGATCGGTATCTCTGGCCAGTACTCACATAATGAATATCATTCCGTTTACCGTCGTTACAGAACGGTATTCGTTCCCTTAGAGTGGAGTGTAAAATTAATTAAAAATTTTACTAAATTTGAATTATTAAATTAAATTAAATTATTTTAATTTAAAATAATTTTAAATTTAAATTCAATTTTAAACTCATATATAATTCAAATGTTGATTGTTTATTTTCAATTAAGTCAAGTTTAATTTTTATAGCTAATTGTCTTTAAACACTTAGCAAATAAATTATTCAATAAATTTATGAGTTCATATTAGTTAAAAGACTCAATTTAAACAATTAATAAAAATGCATTTAAAATCAATATTTCTTGTTTGAAATTTTTAAAAACTTCATTTTTAAATGACAAATTAGCAAAATATTTAAATTAAATTAAACCCTAATTAAATCAAGTTAATTATATTCAAAGTAATTAATAGCCTTCTTTATAATTAATTAGACAAAGAGTTGAAAAATCAAGTTATAGCCTTCTTCAAATCTTCAAATTATAGTAATTACCAATATTCATTCTCAAAGTTATGGAATTTTGTGTCTATATAATTAGTGACTAAAGTTGATGTTAACTTTTATGTTTAAGAGTTATATCATTCTCCTGTCCAAAAACTCATGCTTTAGCATAATTTTAACTTAGTGTTGTTGATGGTGATGATAATAATTATATTATACTCCTACTAAATACATTCTCATTATATATTAAGGGAAAAATATTATTAGAATAACTGTTGCAAAATTTTTAATACTTATCACCTCACTCAATTTAAAAAAGGTTAATAAAAATATTATTATCAATTTAATTACAATTATGAATCATTTTGACTCCTAAAAGAATACTTAAGTAGCTCGAGACGAGTGTCTTATACTCTTATTTGTAATTATAATTAAAGTTATCACTTAAACAATATGTTTAATGATTTATTCATCTAATTTATTTTATTATATACTTAATATTTTATTTAATCAATAAAGGAGATAATGAAATAATTGTTGATTCTTTTCATATAAGATTAAAACAACATCATCATCATTATCATACCCCAAAGTCTCGCAGTGAAGCGAAATCTGGGGGGTTCGAATAGTACGCAGCTTTACCCCTACATAATATTTATCATAAATAACTTCACTTGATCATAATCATCTATTAATTATAAATCTAATCATAAAATTTCCCTTAAAAAAACATCTAATCATAAAATTGAAAAGTTAATTTTGGATATAATTTTTCATTAAATAAGAGAAGAAAATAAAAAAAAAATTAACAATGAAGCAACTCTCGAAAGAAGTAAAGAGATCATTAATTTGATGAACTCTATAATTATTACATATGGAAATATTTTTATATTATAAAAAGTTATTTGTTGATTTATATAAATAATTTAATTTATTATATCCAACTGTTCTTTTCATGTCCCCACAAACAACTCTCAATATTTATATATACACATAAATCTATTCTAGGCTCACCTAACGGTTAGAGACGATGAAGCAACAAGATGCTTTGCGTTCATCGTCGTACCGGCGGGAAAGTTCGCCGGCACCTGAGAATCTGCACGCCAAGAAGATTGGTTGCATGTCTGCCATCCTTAGGCTGGTTTCCAAGGACCAAAATCGCCGCCGATTCATCACTTTTGGTTAGCAAAACTCATTTAGAAAATCTGTTCATGCATGTATTGTTGCTTGGAGGATTAACTTGATTAGTCGTTTCAGTTCCCTGATGAACATGGTTTTACAGGAAAGAAGCAAGGGAAGAGCAGTGATTTGGAAACTTCTCCGACGAACGAGAAACAGGTATCGCCTTCTTCCTCTTCGCCAAAACAACAAACCAGTGACACTGAAGATCATGGGAAGTTCACTCGCGACGTGCCTAGGAGTCCAACGTTACCAGCAGAGATCAGACGAGGGACAAGCCTCCCATCTCTGACTCCATTAGTGGCAAGGCTGATGGGGTTAGAAGACAGCAGTAACTCGGCAACTGCCGCAGCGAAGGTGGAAACCACGGTGGCGGAGAAGAGGCAGATACTGTTAGGAGCGTTGCAGAAATGCGACGAGGACCTGAAGGCTTTGAAGAAGATGATTGAGGTCGCGAAGAGTAGTGTCAGTGATCAAAAGGGCAACAATGGAGGTGATAATCAGTTGCAGCCGAGTCCTGTGTCTGTGCTTGACGATTACTTCTCTAGTTCGACTATTGATAGTGGATACTTGGGAACTTGCAACACCATAACCGGTGAGCTTGAACTTTATTCTCGTTTATTTACATTCTTTCTTACATACAATACAAGATTGATTACTCGTTCCCTCTTAAACTAAACTGGATTAGATCTCTTAAAACCAATACATGATGTGTCTGTTGTGTTCATGTGTTCATCTCATCACTCAATGTTTAGTGTTTAGTGAAGTGTTGTAGCGTAAAGTGGAAGGCCCTTCGTCAACTTTTTCTTTAGGATTCCAAGTTGACAATCATAGCAATTTGGCTCTGGCACCATTTATATCTGTTTAGTGGAAGACACAATGACTGCTCTGTGCAATCATTGTAAAGCCAAGTTCTGCACAGAGATGTCATTAGTGAAATGGAAAAGAAAATCATCAACTTGTTTCTATTTCTTCCATTTAAGATGTGAAAGTACCGAATTAGGTCATTCTCTTTGATGATTCAGTCAAATGAGAAAAGAGAAAAGGAAAAGGAAAAGCCAATCACAGAAGAAAAAGCAAAGCAACTAATAAAGACTAATCGAAGGCACAGCACAGGCTTTAAACAAGACTTCGGTGCCTCTAGGTCCCTGCCAACCTCTAGCCAGCTAATGTGCATTAGTTGAGAACATACTCCCTTTGTCGTGGTTGGCAATGGTCAACGCCGAATCCGGTCTAATCTCCGATCAAAATCAGATTTTTAAAGTTCGGGTTTCAAATCTAAACCTCTTTGCCAAATCTATCTTATATACAACACATGAATCCTGAGATATGAAAATGGAAAACTCCTTTTCTTCCTTTATTTTTTGTTTTTCTAGGACTAATGACATGAGCATTATAAACCTGACTAGCTGTTCTGCCACCTATCGTGTAGCAGTTTACCTACCAAGAAAAAAGAATTAAAAAAAGGTATTGCAACAGGTAAGATAAGATCTTCATGCAAGATTGAACAAAGCAACTAAATTGACCCCATTACTGAACTATTTTTTCAGGAAGAGTTCCACAGCAGCAAAACGAGATAAAGAAGAAGAAGAAGAAGGCAGTAGAGGAGGGTATGAATCTGATCATCACAAATCCAAGTTTCAGGGAAAGAATCACAACCCCTGAAATGGAAATGATCCAAGAAGATGTGGAGATGATGATCATGAAGAGGATGAACAGCAGCAAGGCAATGTTGGAGAGTGTGGAGGAAGTGTGTAGGGACATTACTTGGGGAGAGAGACGTGAGATAGGGAGGATAGGATTGGGTTTGCAGGATCATATATGCAGAGACTTGATCGAAGAAGTTGTTAGAGACATGTCACCTTCTTCGGCTTCTTCTTCTTCCCAAGAACAACTACTAATACCTTTCCAATCGTGTAAGAGAAGCCTACGTTTTTAATTACCCCATCAATAATCACCTGAAACTCCCATTTCAATTTCTTCAGCTCTCTTTCCCAAGGTTAGGCTTGGTAAATTAATAAAATTCAAACTCGAATTTAATAGAATATATTTAGATTAATTAGATTTTGGTTCAAATTCTTGAATATAAATATTATAATCAATTAAATTATATTTAAAATTGAATATTTATATTTAGCCTATATTTAGTTGGGCTTATACCATTAAAGCTTTTATCAGTATAGCGTTTTTCTGTAGAGTTTTTTTTGAAGAACTTTTATAAAAAATCAGTTGACTATTTGGCTAGCATTTAAAAAAGTGTTTTGTACAGTAAACTGTTTGGTAACATAAAAATAAAAAGTATTTTTAATTTTAACTATATTTTATTTTATAATAAAAATTATTTATGCATATAAATATTATTTAAAGTATATTAAATAATATGCAAAGCACAATATATTAATTATTATATAAATTTAAACCATATGAAACATAAATGAAAATATATCTAACCAAATCTTTTATATAGATTATAGCATAAATAAACTAATATAGAAAATAAATATTAAAACATATAAAAAAGTCAAATAATATAATATAAATCTCAAAATAAATATCAAAGTTGAGTAAATAGTTAAATACATAATAAACTGGAAGATGAGTTTGTGGGTATTTTGAAAATTATATGTAAAATATAAGAGTAAAATGGACTAAATAATAGGCTCATTAATTGATATGAAAAATGTACCTGAAAAAGCGTTTTTTTGAAAAGCTCCAAATTTGAGCTTCTTAAAAAGTTGTATTTTGACTGTCAAAAAAGTCATATCTATTAAAGAATTACTTTTTTATTTTAGCCAATCATTTATTTTTCTTAAAAAAAATTATAGTAAAGAAAATTACTTATTAACTTTTCAAAAATTCATCCATGGACTTAATATGATTTGGGGAATCAAAAATACCAGTATATTGCAAACCCAGTCAAAATTGATGTAATTGATAAATGAATAAAGAAGACAAGAAGTCAAATGTGGAGGTCAAGGACACAAGTGTAATTTGGACGGAAACCGGGGGGTAGTTTTGTTGGTTTAAAGAAAAATAAAGATTCGATAAAAGCGCCTGATAAAAGTGCGAGAAAGATTACAAGTCAAACGTTGGATTAAATTTCGTTTTGTCCTAAATCTCTCTCTCTCTCTCTCCGCGTACAAACCGTGTAACTAACCGCGTCTATTTATTTTAATTTTAAAAACATTGAAATTTAAAAATTAATAAATAAATCACCGAAATTTCCTACCGCCCACTAATAAATTTCCTCCTCTTTTATATAAATAAGAATAATTAAAAATATATAATATAAAATATCTCCTT
The DNA here is from genome assembly GCA_026770325.2 of Erythroxylum fimbriatum. Lineage (NCBI taxonomy): Eukaryota > Viridiplantae > Streptophyta > Magnoliopsida > Malpighiales > Erythroxylaceae > Erythroxylum > Erythroxylum fimbriatum. The sequence goes on along the minus strand of JANZLH020000035.1, from coordinate 911,689 downwards.
ATATCAACCGAGTACTCGCTTACTCGGTACATGCTGTCAAACTCCTATTGGTTCACTCGTTCTCAGTCTGATTTGATTCCACGCGGCGTGGAACTTTCCATTTATAGCCCAGAGATATTTTATTCTGCCCTTTAATTATTAATAACTTGTAATTACAGTTATGCCCTTTATAGCCGCAAAGCTTTTTTTCAAAATATAGTTTCTCTTTTTTTGCAAATAATATAAAAAACAAACTGAAAAATTAGCGGATAGAAAATTTTAAAGTTTAAAAAGTTAAATCGATATTATACTATTATAAAATTGATTAAAAATTAAATAAAATTAAAATATTATTGAAAGAGATTGTCCTTATTTATCTAAAAATTTAAAGTTTAATTCAAAAAGAGATTATTAAATGAACATTAATTGATTTATAAAAATTTATTAATTTATAAAAATTGATCAATTAATTAATAAATTGATACATTTTAATAATAAAAGTTATTAAAATAAATTGTACCGAAAAGTTAAAAATCAGACCAAAATTTTAAATCGTTCAAAATTTTTACAATTATACTTAATAAATTTATTGAGTTTTTTAATCAGGAAGAATTCACGTAAAATAAAGATGCACATATTTTACGTAATTTGTTTCTAATCAAGTAGAATAATAGACTGTTAATATTTGTTTATTTTAATTAATACACACATTTATATAGATTATTGTATTTTAGTAAGTATATAAAAATATTAATTTAAAAATTATTTGATTTAGAAGTTTGAAGAGATTTAGTAATGTGAAATTTTATTTTTTAATTAATAGAAAGAATTTCAAACGAGGATGAAAGGGTTATATAGTAATTAAGCCAAACAAATTCAATAAAAAATAGATAGAATAAAGAAAAAAAGAAAAGGGCAGAACAGAGAATAAAGTGAAAGTCAAGGCTGAGAATATAAAAAAGCGTTTTGTCATGTCCGAAGATAGAAACGCTAATCACTGCCTCTCTCTCTCTTCCGCTCTCTGTTTGCTGATTTTTCTCTTTTCTTCTTCTTGTTCTATTTCTTTTATCCGAAACCAAAGATCGGTTTTTGAATCTTCAGAGCAACAAACAAACTACAGTAGGATTCAAAAGAGACCCCAGAAACCCGAAGGAAAGGAAATGGCTGATCAACTCACCGACGACCAGATCTCTGAGTTCAAGGAAGCTTTCAGCTTGTTCGACAAGGATGGCGATGGTTTGCTTCCTCTCCCTCTCTCCTCATACATGTAGATGTTGTTATTTATGTGCTGTACGAGTCTGTATGACACTGTTAGATCTGTCTTTGTGGTTCACTTTTGTTACTAATTCTGTTTTCCTCATTTGTATAAGGTTGTTTTCATTTTTTTTGTTTCTTTTATTGGTTTCTCTATGTTTTTTATGTCTTTGTCAAAAGATTGGATTTTTAGCATCTGAGTTTGGTTTATGTGCACACACATGACGCATGTTTTCCCGTTGCTCTTTTCTTTTTCTTTTTTTTGGTGTTTGAGTGTTGACTTGCTTGTTTAGTGGTCGATTTTGTTTGTACTTTATAAGTGCGTGAAAGATTTGATTAGGGTCACAGCATTATGTGTAAACCAGAAAGATTTGGTCTTTTTGTCGGCTCTTGTGTGTCTTATTCGCCTTACTTTGGCCAATTTGGTACGCATTACGTAAAGTATCGAGTTGGGTTGTTGCGTGATCCCGATCACTTCTGTCTTTGATGTATCTAGCCAAGCTCTATCGCCAAGTTCTAGTAGTTTGTTTCCCACATCCATGTTTTCATCACCACAATGAGGTGATGACACAAACTTGAGGCTTCTTAGGTTCTTTATCATGTCTGTTCCCTTGATTTTTGGATATTATTTCAGTAATTATGTTGTAAATTATAAGACTTTAAATCGTTATATTATAAACTTCGTCATGTTTATGCGTTTTTTCTGAATATATGCTTCTGTTTGATTGGACTTCGGTTGATATTTGAAGCCGTTTTGCATTTTTAAGACCCGTTTGGATGGTAAATCTGATGGATCCTTTTGGTGAGAAATAGTAGTGAGCAATCTAGATCATATTAGATATTTGATCCTATCCATGCTTTAGTATAATTGTTTCAACTTTAGCAGTAGGATTATATTCTATTCATTTATGAATGACAGTCTTATTTGTTAGCCTCTTCCAGTTCTTCGTTACCTGCTGGATAACAGCTTTTACTCTGGTCTAATGGTCTGCTCAGCATTGACATCTCAAGAAGCTTAGATGAGATTGTTTGATTTTGCAGGCTGCATCACCACCAAGGAGCTTGGAACTGTGATGAGATCCCTTGGTCAGAACCCCACTGAGGCAGAGCTGCAGGACATGATTAATGAGGTGGATGCTGACGGTAATGGAACCATCGACTTCCCTGAATTCCTGAACCTCATGGCCAGAAAGATGAAAGATACTGATTCTGAAGAGGAGCTGAAAGAGGCATTCAGAGTTTTTGACAAGGATCAGAATGGTTTCATTTCTGCTGCTGAGCTCCGCCATGTGATGACAAACCTCGGCGAGAAGCTCACCGATGAAGAGGTCGACGAGATGATAAGAGAGGCTGATGTTGATGGTGATGGCCAGATAAACTATGAGGAATTTGTGAAGGTTATGATGGCCAAGTGATTATCCTCCTATCCCCATCAAACATATTTTTAGAAACAATATTAAAGGAGAGTGGGGTTTAACAAACATTATGGCTCCTAGTTCCCTTTTACATTTTCTTTTTCTTTCCATGTTTCCCAAAAACAAACCTTTGAATGGTACTAGCTGATGGGTGGTATGGTGATGGTAGAGGTGGTGATGATGGGGGGATGTTCTGTATTATCTTTATATGTCTTATGAAACTTGAATGTCTCTTTGCTAGTAATATTGCTCCTTGCAAGCCCTTTTGTAAAACTTGAATTACCTAGAATTTAAGGATATGTTTGGATGTGGGTGGAGGGATGGAAGAGAATGGAATGGAATGGCCCAAATGACTCAGGTCATTGTTTGGGAGTCTATTTTGAAATAGGATGGAATGACAATTAATGGCTTTGGAAGTCATCTTTTGCCATCCAAAATTCAATATTTTGTGACCCCCCAAATTGGGAGGTCAGGGATGGAATGACATAGCTTGCCTTCCAACTCTTAATTTAATGACAAAAATATCCTCAAAAAATTAATGAAATTATAACCCCAGTCCAGCAAATACCTACGCAGCTACATGTTACTACGTCCATTATATTTCTCCTTCAACTGGTTTCTTCCATTGATGAACGTTTTTCTCCATAGCTGCTAGGGTCATCTGTTTTCGTTTCATTAGGTAAGTATCGACTATTCTTCTTTCTTCATCTTCTTGACACTTTTTGTATGTGAAGCAGAGTAGTCAATAGCGGGCGATCGCGCCGCTATCGCGGCGGAGCGGAGCGGAGCGGAACCAACCCGCTACAGAGACCCTTGTAGCGGAGCGGTTTCGTGTCGCGGTAGAAGCGGCGCTAAAGCG